>JAODAL010047137.1:0-30231 GCA_025379985.1 Phyllomedusa bahiana | reverse complement strand
CTTCAGTCATTCACATTTTATGTCAACACACACATTGTATGTCTGTGACAAAATTTGTGAATGAATGAAGTTTTAAAAATATTTTCACAAATTTTTTGCATCACAATTGGTGTCAGTATTTATTATATTGTGGGCAGAGTTGATGATTCTTTTGTAGCCTTTGTGGCAGTTGTTGTGCTGGTTTTCACATGAAATTAATATAGTTAAAGAGGTTGCATGTCTTTTTTTTTGTATTCTCGGACAACCCCTTTAAGAAAGATAAGAGATCTGGCCATCCAAGTAAATAACATATTGTCTGGGAATTATAATTTTTTTTTTTTATTTTAGGGAGAAACTGCTAAAGGAAGAGGTGACCTTTGCTGGAAAGGAAGTTCTTTTCACTAGCATTTCCCATTTTTGGAAGGCAGAAGAAAGGTCTTTTAGCTGAAACCAACGAATGACTCTCTGCACGTAGGAAAAAAAAGAGGGAAAAAAAAAGAATCACATTGATCTAGCTAATCTTACTTTGCATAAATTTTACACACCATTGGCAGTGGTGTAATGTTGATGAAGTGCTATGTAAATTCACACTATTGAGAGCTCTTTTAATGTAGCACAGCAAGACAGCATCTTATTACCACAGTCTGTAGAAGCAGGTTATCTTATCACTTAAGCATCCGATCTGCTTCTTACATTCTATAATCATTTTAATTGTGATTGGAAGAAAAAAAAAGAAATGCTAATTATTCGTATTTCTAATTTTTACAATTCTGTTAAATTCCATTATTACCATGGAGCATGACTAAGCTGAATATCATAATAAGGTAACACAGTAATATGAGGCTAGAAAGAGGGTTTGTAATCTTGGGTGCTTACAGATTTTGTCTGGACACTTGAAAGTAGACTTAAAAAAGATCTTTATTAAAACCCCAGTGAAAATTGAAATATTTTACTCCTGAGTCAAGTTATGAGGTGTAAGTTAAAGGCTTTTGGTGTAAACAGCATCAATGCCTTTCTGCCCATGTCAACACTTCCTGCCCCTAAACAACGTGGGCCTCACATCCACTAATCAAATTTTTACATATATTAATGTTAGGCCACAGATTACAACAGAGATCAGTGATTTGGTGCTTTATACAGCACTACTGTCCAATACAACAACCATTACCAACCAATCATGAATGACAAGTTGTTTAGAAAACGGTTGTCTGAAATCTCCTAAGGCCAGCTTAAGACTACTACTGCATTCATATCATTTGTATCACACAGTTATACTTGTAAGCAAAAGGGTAACAATGTTTTGACCTTGTGACTTTCAGGCTCCATATCTCATCATCCACTACTGCTTTGAACACAAGACTCCCATCATTTTATAGACAATCATCTTGGCTATCTCATACATAGAATTGACTTGCAAGTATTTAGCATATGTTTAGTTCTGCAGATTCTTGTCATGTATCTGCATCGTTACTGTTTCACTCCTAAAAATCTAATTTTTTTTTTTTTTATTTTGTTAGTATTTTTTAAATCCACCTTTGGCTTTCAAGCACTGCCTGAATCCTTCTGGGCTCTCGATAAGATTCAAGCATTTCTCCATTGACATCTGATCTGAGGTCTTTTATACATGTTCCCAATGTTGGTACATACTGGTTGACTTACTTGGATATGAATACAACTTTTTTTTTAATTCTACCTATAAGTGTTCGATTAGATTGAGGTCTGGGGACTGTGTAGGTCAGTGCAGCAACTCTGCCTCATTGTCATTGAACCATTTCTTCGCCAATCTCGACATATGCTTCAGGTCGTTGTCCTGCTGGAACACTATGTCGTCCTTTTCATATCCATAGTACTTGAGTGTATGAAGTAACTCATCTTGTAGGATAATCACATACATATAGCTCAGCCTGTTGACCACCATTGATCCTGGTCAAGTATCCAATGCCTTTGGCTGTAAAACAACCCCATATCATCAGCCTTCCTTCACCGAACTTGACGGTTCCTTAAATTTTTCAATCCATTAGTACCCTTTTCCCTTGACTCTTCCAGACTCATTTGCCCCCATCAGAGCCCAGTCTATTGACTTTCGTCTCATCGCTCAATATCACCCATCTCCAATCTTCTGCTGCCCACTTTTTATATTTTTTTTAAGTCGAGCAGACGCTTCTTATGATGATATTGACGTTGAGGCTTCTTCTCCCGTTTTTCGGGACCCCATACCAGATCTGTGTAATGCGCATCACACGGTTCTTGCATGGACATCAGTGACCCCACTATTACGAAGCATATGAGCCACCTCCACTGCCATGTTTGTTGCGCCAGAACTGAGCTTGTGATGAGCCGACTTATTGACTCCAATATTTTTCCTTAACGTCCACCTCTTGGATTTGGAATTGATGGATGGACTTCATTTCATATTCTTCCAGCTGTCATGGCCTCACATGCTGCAGTTTGGCAATTTTCTTGGCCAAGAGACGCTATCCATGAGCTGAATGAGGCAGTTTCTCTTTTCTTGGGAAATGTTCTTCATGGTTGCTCCTCAATTCAAACCAGTGACCTTTCACTTGGAAATCAACCTAATAACACACTGAGCTATTAGGGAATGTGAGAACAGGTTGTAATTTGTAGTATACAAGAAAAAAAGATTGCTCTACCACCAGGAGCATAACAGTAACAATGAAGTTACATGACAAGAATCTGCATGATTAAGAATATGCTAAATAGTTGTAAGTCAAACTTATGTAAGAGATAGTGAAGATGATTGTCTATAAAATGATGGTAGTCTCACGTTTAAAGCTGTAGTGAATGATGAGTTATAGAGCCTAAAAATAAAAAAAAATTCTAAACATTGTTACCCTTTTGCTTGTCAGTGTACTTTGGAAATTGTCTGATAGATCGCAATGGGCTGGGCATAAAACATCACCATCCCCCAAAAGTGATATGAGGAGATATGTGGATAAACTCCCAAATCAAATTCTACACCAACAAAACTAGAAGCATATAATCCACAGTGTCAGTGTATGCTACTATGGAGTCTAAAACAAGACAGGTGGGGAGAACATGGTTTGTAAAGTGTGTTCATTTACTGTAAATAATTGTATGCACTGGATGGCTGTTGTTCAATATGGGCAATTTCTACTGGAGCAGACAAAAGACTTCATGTCTATGGGAACTATCAGTCTAGTTCAGATGACTGATCTAAAGGAAACTACTAATCATCTGAGTTACATTTCTTCTGCTTATTGGTATTTTGTCTATTGATGTAAGTAGGTGTTAAAGAGAACTCCTTTAAGCTAACAAATATCTGTTGTTAGCTAAAAGGGATTATTCAAGATTAGGCCCCATTCACATCACGTTTTGTGTCCCCTGAAGAAAAACATATCAAGGCTCCAGGCATCATCACCTATTGCTAGATATTGGTACATTTATGTATTTCATTTTATATCCATATTTATGTATTACCACTGTGAACTTACTAGTACTTTTGCACCATGTATAGATTCATATTGACCTATTTGTACTACCTAATAAATTTATATTTATGTTACATATTGTTATTGTTCTGCCTGTTTTTTTCTATTGACATTTCCAACCTCTCTATATTTTTATCATGAATTTCAATAAAATTTATTATTTTATATAAATATTTTTTTCAGAATTTTGTGGATTACATGTTCCTATTTTTGTTGGTGTAGAACTGGATTTGAGAGCTTATTCTATTATCTCCTCATATCAGCTTTGGGGGGGCGGTGTTGGGTTATGCCCAGCCCAGACAATTTCCAATGTTCTACTTAATGTAAACTGACAAGCAAAAGGGTAACAATGTTTTGAACTTTTGACTTTCAGGCTCCATATCTCACCATCCACTGCAGCTTTAAACATGAGACTACCATAATTTTATAGACAATCATCTTGGCTATATTATACATAACTTTGACCTGCAACTATTTAGCATATGCTTAATTATGCAGATTCTTGTCATGTAACTGAATTGTTACTGTTTTGCTTCTGGTGGTGGAACAATCTTTTTATTGTTGCATAGTACAAATTACCACCTGTTCTCACATTCCCTAATAGCTCAATGTGTTATTAGGTTGATTCCCAAGTGAAAGGTCACTGGTTCGAATCATGTAGCAGCCATGAAGTAAATATCCCAAGAAAAGAGAAACATTGATAGCAGTCGGTCAAGAAAAATGCCGAACTGTACCCTGTGAGGCCATGACAGTTGGAAGAATACGAAATGAAGTCCATTCATCTATTCAAAAGTGAAGAGGTGAATGTCCAGGCAAAATATCGGATTCAACAAGTCAACTCATCCTAAGTTCTATCCGTTCTGGCGCGACAAACATGGCAGTGGAGGAGGCTCGAATGCTTCATAATAGTGAGGTCACAAATGTCCATGCAAGCGACGCGCATTACATAAGTCTGGAATGATGGCCCGTAAAAAGGTGAAGAAGCCTCCACTTCAATATCATCACAAGAAGTGTCGGCTCAAGTTTGAAAACAAAGTTACGAAAAGTGGACACCGGTGAGTAGGAGTGATGAAATGAATAGACTGGGCTCTGATGGGGGCGAATAGGTCTGAAAAAATTAAGGGAAAAGGGGACTAATGGATCAAAAAATGTAAGTTTGGTGGAGGAAGCTTGATGATATGGGTTTTTTTCACAGTCAAAGGCATTGAATACTTGACCAGGATCGATGGTGACCTCAATGCTGAGCTATATGTGAGTGTACTACAAGATGAGTTACTTCATACACTCGAGTACTATGGGTATGAAAAGGACGACCTAGTGTTCCAACAGAACAACAACCTGAAGCATGCATCAAGGTTGGAGAAGGAATGGTTCAATGACAATGAAGTAGAGTTGCTGCATTGGCCTCCACAGTCCCCAGACCACAAAACCAATCGAACACTTGTGGGTAGGGTTGACGTAAAAGCTGTATTTGTACCTAAGTAAATCAAATAGTATGCACCAACATTGGGAATATGAATCTGATCGAGAGCCTAGAAGGATTCAGAAAGTGTTGAAAGTCAAAAGTGGATTTACAAAATAATAAAAATGTAGGGCATGTCAACACGGCAAGGGTTTGCAGCCGGTTTTTCAGATGGTTTGCGGTTTTGCAGACTGTGTGAAAAACCGTCTGCAAACGAACACACCGGGCTTCTATGTAAAATTCGTGCAGCAGTCCCCACTGCGTGGGTTTTCCCGCCAGCGGTTTTTCAAACCGCTGGCTGCCCGAAATACATTGTGCTTGTTCATTCTTCCGTCTTGTTTTCGGATGGAATATGACCATGTGAATGGAAAGGGGGAGGGCTTTTCCCCGCTCATCGCAGAGAAAAGCCGCCCCCCCCCCTTCCCACGGCGGTGGGGACGGCACACAAACCGGACAATACCCGTCGGATAAACTGACCGGTATTTGCCCTCTGCCATGTACATGGGCCCTTAGGGTGACATGTCCCAATATGAATGCGCCATTGTTTTGGTGTATTTTGTGCCAAAAAAACTGTTGATGCCCTATTCTCTCTGTAAATTAACTTTAACATAGCAAAACTAGATGCATTATACGGCAGACACGACACATTTGGATGCATTAAATAATTAGCAATGATATGCTATGCACCTAAACTATGCAATGCGCCTAGATAGGCGTATCAATTTTACAATGCAAAGCAAGCCACATGCCAGATTTTTGACAGGTTCGTTCATTCAGGTGCACTTTACACTGATTTAAAGGGGTTTTGTCACAATGTAATGTTGACGTGGGATCCTCCAAAATGGGTATTTAATCACTTTTCTAAATATATGTCATTAACAAAAGTGAAGCTTGTGAAAGCTACAGCATTTCTCAGTCCCCCTTAGTTACTTGAAAGTTTGCATTAGACACGACCAGAAGAGCTGACAGGAGCTGATCTGGCCGCGCTTGCGTGAAACACTTCTTATCTGATGACAGGGAAAATGAATGAGCTTTCAAGGGACTGGGGAGAAAGTGCAATGTATGAGCCTGTGTCTGCTGTATAGATAATTCACTGTTGTAAGTCATTATTTGTGTTACCTTTTGAGATGCTCCCTTCCTCACTCCTTGCTCACCCCCTCCCTCTCACCTCTGCAGTGGTCATGACTCAGCATGATTTGTTTATATTCTCCTCTGTGCTAATAAGGAGGTAACGAACTCTCTTCCTGTCAAAACCCCATTAATGCGCCTTAAACCTGGCATGGTGGCACAAGCTAGTGGTAGACATGCTGTTTCCAGCGCTGTGTCCCTTATTCTGTAAGATGCTGTAGTTTTCGAGTATTTAATGCTCAAATCTTATTCATGAGAAGCTGTTAGCCCCGCCCACCAAAGGCTAGCCCCGCCCACTTGGCAGTTATTCACGTTTCTACCTGTTCAAAGTAATAGGTTTATCAGTTGAGGTGGGCGGGGCTAGCCTCAGGTGGGCGGGATATGAAATAAAACGGACTCTTTTCATGACTCTTTTCTGGCTGAAAACTGAAGATTTGAGCATTAAATACTCAGAAACTACAGCATCTTACAGAATAAGGGACACAGCGCTGGAAACAGCAGGTCTGACACTAGCTTGAGCTGCGATACCTTTTTTCATTGGTACCAGCAATAGAGCCATAAACCGTGATATGAATGAGGTGTTAGAGAAACATTGCTGCTTTCTTTGTAAAAAAACAAATCAATGAGATACTGATAAGGCTTTTACTGTACTTGTTTTGACCCATTTACTAAGTTCTTGTAATGCTATGATGTCACAGGTGACACTAGTCTACAATGGTATATGCAGCTGTGATACCTTAGAAATCAAATGCATGGGAACCAAGAGCCAAATCGATGGGAACAGAGCATCAGAGGCTGTCACCCAGCTTTCCACCATCTCTGAATGATCTACGCCATGTTATGCACTACACTACTTATGTGTGTGTCAGAGGAGTTCTGGCAATATACTATTGTACATAAGATCAGAAATATTAAGATAACTAAAACAAGCAGAGCTATAGGTCTTTCTCAGAGCGGTGCAGCATGGAAAAGGGAGGGAACAAACAAGAACCTGAATTGTATGATTCTCCTTTGTACATAATACACATGGTTATTACTAATACCGTGTTTCCCCGAAAATAAGACAGTGTCTAATATTAATTTTTGTTCCTAAAGACGAGCTAAGACTTATTTTTAGGGGATGTTTTTGTTTTCTAGGAACAATAATTCACATTTATTGTTGAACAAAACATCACCATGTATTAATATACTGTAGTGATTTCATCCCAAACATCAGCATAAGCAGCCAAACTCTGAATCGCATAAAAAGAAATGCACTATGTCTTATTTTTGGGGTAGTCTTACTTTCGGGGAAACAGGTTAGGCAATACAGCACTTGCGTATGTGGGAACTCCTGAGACAGCAAATGTGACAGTCTCTTCTGATCATGTACCAAACAATTGGTTTACACATTATTAGTTTGTTTCATTAACACATATTTCCATTCTCTGTTTTGCAGCCAGATCCCCTGCTCTAAGACCCAGCTTCAAACCCAATGTCACAGCCCCTCTAATTACAAGTCACCACTGTATGTCGGCAACAACAAAAGAATCTCAAATAATATCAGTAAAAAAAAAGCCCAAACACTATGCATTCCACAGCGCTCCACGTCATCTGCAGCCTATCAAGAGAATAGGGGGGAAAAATGAATAATTTAACTCTAAACAAACACCTGTGATGTGACATCATGCTACAACATAACCATTGTTCAAAATAGCACATTGGTAATAGATCCTAATACCCAGAAAAAAAAAGAAACACAAAAAGACGCTGCCATTGTTTCAGTAAAAATGCATAGAACCTTACAGAATTTCAGTCAAGGAGAAAGAAAAGGAAAAAAAACACCTTATTACTTCTAACTCCTGCGAGCCATTTTGGTCTCCAAAGGTTTTAGACCGCCTGAGGACATGTGTCTGCAGTGTTTTCGGGAAATGACTTTCCTTCTCACGAAACACTGCTATGTTCTGAAGCGCTGCTGCCCTGGAGCGTACCCACTCAATTTTCTGATTAACCCCTGTGCTGCTGGAAAGCCTGAAACACATTACCAGGCGATGGAAGGGATTTGCCGGCCTACTCTCTTTAACATTAATCAGATTTTTAATTCCACATGATATTGTTTTTTTTGCGCCTGGAGATGGTGTGATGGTCTGAAGCATTATGTATAGATTGCATATTCTAGCGGTTAGGAAAGCAGAGCAAAGTAACAAGAGATGCCTCTTGATTTTCTAGTTTTCAACTCGCTGAAGTACAAGATGATGAACGCTGAATTTTAACACAATTGGGGCGTTTCAATATGATAGATATTGTACTTTTTAAATCATGCTACCTTCTATATTGGGAATCTAGCCTCAGGAAAAGGGTATGAATATTAACAAAAACCCGATCATATTACTTATCACTACATCTGATGTAAGAAACAATTCAATGTAATCCACTATAGCCACACACACAAGGCCCAACAATTGTTTGCCTAATCTATACCTTCAATTTATGTGCCCCTTGCCTGGTTTTCCTATAGGGGCTGCATTACCAATGGTTAAAGGGGTTTTACCACAAAGGCAGTTCATGCCTGGTTTGTCCTGCTTTAGCTTTCAGTGTGTTCTAATGGGGGTTTGTATGATTTGATTGAACTGCATATCATGTGACCCAGCATGCTTTTCCCCACAGTGTGCTCACTCTAGTCAAACAAAGGTCTGTTTAAGTAAACAGCTGTGAGTAGCTATGATGTAGCTGAGCAGCTACCTCCTCTGCCTTTCAGCATTTCAAATCCTTGCAGGAACCAAATATGTGGATTGTTTTTCTTAATGCACATACCTGATTGAGGTTTGTTTCTTTCTATTTATTTGCACTATTTGACTAATTACTAAGGCGTACAGGACAGGATTAGAATGACAGCACCTGGGGTTGAACAGTTGCTCAGCAGTGAGTGTGTGTGATTACTAATCAGGGAAGAGACTGACAGTAGGTGCCTGAGAGGAGAGGTGATGTCTGAGCATGTGCAGCCAGGACTGAGGAGCTCTCATCACTGGTCGTATCCCCTGGAGACGAGCTGTACACTATGGATCACTAAGGTAGCAGCTAAAACAAAAATGGTACAGAATATTGAATTATGATGAATGGTGAAAATGTTTATTATTTAATTTGCAAGCTTCCCACAACAATTTTACTTTGTGACAAAACCCCTTTAAGATGGATGGACTGTCCTAAGTAGAGGGATTCTCTTTTATGTATACTAACACAGTGCTTCAGTGGTTAGCACTATTGCCTTGCTTTACTGGGCTCCTGGGTTCAAATCCAACCAGGGACAACATCTGCAAGGCGTTTATATGTTTTCCCTGTGTTTGTGTAAGTTTCGTCCAGTTCTCCCCACATTCCAAAAACATGCTGAAAAACTAATCTGGAAATTAGACTGTGAGCTCCAATTAGGACAAGGACCAAATTTATTATGTCATGTGACAATCTCTGTACAGCGCTGTGGAATGTAACAGCACTATATAAATGAATAGAATATACTGATTAAAACTTTAGTGACTGCGTAGAAAATAGAAAAAAACTTTTCTTTTAAATCCACTTGTTCCAGCACCACTGCTGGTCCTGGTGATCCTGGCTGATGTCGGTCACGTGATATAGCCAGTAACAGACCGCAACAGTCTGAATTTTTTTCTATTTTCTATAATCCCCTAATGAAATTTTTAAACTTTTAAAACATACCAGCACTAATCAAAGAGATGCTGAAATCTATCTTCCCTGTTGCTTGCACACCATAAGGAAGAGGCCACATAAAGTGGCCACTGGCGAACATGACATTCACTGCAGTTTATGTTATTGTAATTGGCTGAAACTGTTGTCAATGAACAAACTTTAAGTAGCAGTTATACCTGGAAATCCGCAAGGCTATTAAGAATTAGTGCTTGTCCCCACGGCAGGTTTTTCAGTCGTTTTTTTCATTTGGTTTCGGATTTGAAAACCGTCTGTAAACCGACTGTCAACCTTTTTCATTAATTTAAATAGAAAATCCGTACAGTAGTCCCCAGTGCACAGATTTTCCGGTGGACGGTTTTTCAACAACGCCGGCATTCCTAAAATCTTAGAACATGTTCATTCTTCCGCCCCAAAACTGGGCAGTAGTTGAGGGGGACAGGCGAATCCGCAAACTGCGGACAGAACTGTCCCCCAAAACCACGTACAAGATGTCAAAATACCGGCCGGATTCTTTTAACCTGCCATGTGGTCACACCCTTAGTTGACATGGTTTTCACTCCTTGTGACCTTCCTCTAATGGTGGATAATATTTAGTTTATACACGTATTAGTAATTAGGGATATGCATTTGATAAAGTTTGTCAATAGTGGTCTGGGTAATAATCGTTACTTGTCCCTTACTAACCAACATATTATAATCTGCTTGAGCTTAATTAACAGCTTTTATGTAGAAGGAAGTCAAAGAAGCTACTGACAACATACTAGTCATAAATGATTGAATCCTTATAGATTTCTCCACACAAACCTTTTTAATATTAATATCCCAATATTTTATAAGGCCTATGCATCGTCTTTCTATAGCGCTGCTGTTTTATGAAGGCTGGTGAGGCTGGGTGGACCGTGGGCACACCTTGCATACATCCCTACTCTAGTTGCACCAGCTTCAACCCCTATTGCTATGGTCAGTTAAAGGGAAACTGTCACATAGATTATGCCCCCCGTACGGAGGGCAGCACGAGTGAGTGTCAGACCTGCTGTTTCCAGCGCTGTGCCCCTTATTCGGTAAGATGCGGTAGTTTTAGGCCCCATTCACACGACGGATTTGGCCACGGTTACCGACGTGGTTTCCGCGGCCAAAACCGCGGCCAAATCGCGTCTAGTTTATTAATATGGTTTCCTATGGGAAACCGCGTTAATATTCACACGCCGCGCGTTTGGCCGCAGCTTCGGGGCCGCGGCCAAACCCGCGCGTGTGAAGAACTCTCCTGTCAATTCCTGACAGGGAGTACTCTGCGCGGCGGCCGCGCAGTGCTGACGCGGGCATCGCCACAGGTGTCGCGCGGCTGGGGCGCGGCTCGCACCGCGGTTTGCCCCCTGCTATTAATTTGCATGGGGGCAAACCCTTGGCGCAAGCCGCAGCCCAAACCACGCCCCTCCTGCGCCGAGACCACGCCCACTGCCCGCGCCTCAAACCCGCGTCGGGAGACGCGAGTTTGCGGTGCGGACCGACGAGGTTTTGGCCGCGGGAACCGCGGCGAAACCCGCGGCCAAAACCGTCGTGTACACGGGGCCTTAGAGCATTTACCACTCAAATCTTATTCTTGAGTAGGTGTTAGCCCCGCCCACTAAAGGCTAGCCCTGCCCACCTGGCAGTTATTCTCATGTTTCTACCTATTCAAAGTAATAGGTTTATCAGTTGAGGTGGGCGGGGCTAGCCTCAGGTGGGCGGGGTATGAAAAAACTGACTCTTTTCTAGCTGAAAACTCAGATTTGAGCATTAAATACTCTAAAACTGCAGCATCTTACAGAATAAGGGACACAGCGCTGGAAACAGCAGGTCTAACACTAGCTTGTGCTGTCCTCAGCAAGGGGAGCATAATCTACGTGACAGGTTCTCTTTAAGGCTGACTATCGCTACTGTTTTTTTATGGATCTACAATAAAAGCAATTGTGGATTTTAAATGGTGCTGGATTTAAACTTATTGGTCCTATTTTTACACATCTGCAGCCAGTGGCCTCACGGATTTGACGTGTAACATACCATATGGACTGTCATCTTAGATGAACTGGTACTACTTCACTATTTCACTATCACCTATTCCTATGCCAATGCTTAATAACAAATAAAAAAAAAATAATATACACCAGTAGACGCTCCACAAGAAATAGGTTATAGATTCACCTGAACAAACCTACAAATCTGGTGCAATTTTATAAAAATAGTATGGTTGTTCCTTTTCACTTTCATAAGACAAAAAGAGAGGTTTAAAGGAACGACTAAGACAATAAATAGGATCTGCTGCCTCACTTTCTTGAAAAATACATATGTTGTACTGTATTCCCAATGTGATGCATCATTCAGAAGGTATCAGAAAACTTACATTTATTTTGTTCTATAGCCTGCAGGTATCATTGTTTATAATGCTGTTTATGGAGAGGTATAACCAATGAATGCTTTCTATAGACAGTAACTGTTGAAGTCCTAACAATGAAGGTGCCTTATTGAAATGTACAGCATAACAGGGGGTAGTATGATAAATTGTTAACATATGAATTCAGTTCTTTAGTACATAATGTTGAAGTGGTTTTCCACTTCTTAATAAAATCTTACAGCCATCTCCTGCTAAAATTAAAAAAAACTTAGGGGATTTTCAGCCAGCGTTTTGAATATGTTTTTCCGATCCGAAAATCGTATTTAAAAGCGTTGTGTAAAACACATCCAACACGCACCCAAAGTGTGCTGCATGTTTGGATGCGCTTGTGCTGCAGCAGGATCGCACCTTATTGTTTTAAATAGTGTCTGCTGCGTCAAAAAGATCAAGAATTGACATGTCAATTCTCTGAACAGATCCGAATGATGCATGTAAAACCCGGATTGGCGATCAGACGTCTGAACACCGACCTGTGTTTTACATCGAAAGCAATGTAAAATCACACTGCACATTGTTAGATGCCTGTTTGGGTCCAGTTAGGGTCCGAAACATGGATCCAAACACGCATCTAAGAAACGCAGTATGAACATCCCCTTATAATCACTTTCCTTTGGTCCCTGGTTCCGGCGGCGCACCTCTACAGTCTCCTATTGTCGTTCCCTTATTTCCGAATGGGGTCGTAACTGCTGATTGGCTGCAGCATTCATGTGCCTCTGCTTACATCACCGTTCAGAGCTGTTGACTTGTGAACGGTTATATAAATTAGTCGTATGTGACTGCTGCAGTCAATCAGTGGCCGTTGATGTCCTTGTTCAGAAGTGACAGAATGACAACAGAAGACTGGAGAGCTGCGGCGCTGGAACCAGAGACCACAGGAAGGTGAGTTGGTTTCTTTTATTTTAATGGGCCCCCAGGAGCTTGCAGATTTTATTAAGTGGACAACCTCTTCAAAGGAAAAAAATAGCATACAATCATTACCTAGTTATAATGCGAGGTTAGAGTAAATTCACATGGGGTGGATACGCGGCTGACTTTCTGCAGCAGATTCGCATGTGAGAAATCCAGTGTACTACAGAAGTGGCAAAGTAAAGAGATTTGAAAAATATCATTCACATGACGTAGAGAAAAATCCAATCATAGTCCATACATAAATGTGGATTTGTTGCGGATATTCTCTGTTGAATTAAATGGGAAAGACAATATCCACAACAAAACCCAAGTGTTGCAGATTTTACTATAAATTTCCTGCATATTTGCAGCATAACATAGCAACTACAGTGGAAAGAAAAGTTTTTAATTTTAAATGTAGCGTTCCTATTATTTCTTTTTTGAGCGCCATTAATTCCAGGCCGAGGGGTTCGGGTACATAATATGAGAGAAATATAAGACACATACAATAACATTAAAGGGGTTGTCTCATCTCAAAGTTTCATAGGATGCATGAATGAAATAATGTTGCTTTGCTCTGTCACTTCCTGGTCAAGCTGTTTGTAATTAGAATATGAGCTCTGTGTATTCAGACCTCTGCTAATTAGATAAATCTCATGCTGTCAGGACCAGGGAAGCCTCTGAATTTAAGTAAGCAGCAGTGATTACTGGCTTTTGTCTGAAAGATTAGATCACAAACAAGCTCTCACTGTCCAGAGTTCTGTGCTGCCACGACCTGTGTGATGATGTCACTCCCTGCTATCAGATAGAACAAACAGCAGAGGGGGGAGAAGTACACAGGTCGGTCACTTGGGTAATCACAGAGAGAGCACAGAAGGAGATAAAATCACTTGTAGCTCATTAACAAAAAAAAAATGAACAAAGCAATTTATTTGGAAAACATCTTTATTTAGTGTTTCCTACATATTGAAAGCTAATCTTTGTAGCGAGACAACCCCTTTAAGTAACACACTAATACAGAAGGAGAGATGACCCTGCCCGCAAGAGCTTACAATGGAGGAGGGGGAGACAGAAGGTGAGGGACAGAGATGTGTGTATTAAGGCAGCAGGGTTATTGTAAATTGTTGACTTTCCGGAAAAGATGTTTTTTCCTGTTGTAACGTGTCTTTGGTCCCTCGGTCTTCTCTTTAGAACCAGCCTCCATTGATGTTGTCTCATCCTATGTGATTGCTACAGCTAATCTCAGGGCTGTAGTAGTCACCTGGGTGTAACTTGATTGCTAGAGGCCTGAAAGACTGGAACCACGTTACCATGGGAGAACCATGGAAGATGAGTATAGTGTATAGTATAGTATATTGCCATATTGTTATGTCCACAAGCAAGAAAATATGCACAATTTGGTATGTATTTGCTGCTACCGATATTCCTGCAGACAACAATGTAATTGCTATAGAAACTTTAGTCTCAGCTGATAAATAGAACATTTAAACTAATGTGCCTTGGACTCAGCAGAGGAAACAACGTAGAAGGTCTACGAGTCTATACAGAATGTGTGCATGTCTACTTTTAATTATATCCTTATGTTGTAATGCAATCAGTAATTTATGATAAATTATTTGTGAATAGAATCGATAGAAAAGTTCCTGGATAAGGGTGTAACAATTAAGGATACAATAGTTGCAGTTGTACTTTGGTCCTGGAGTCTAAGGCCATGTCCCCACGGCATGGGTTTGCGGAAAGTTTTTCAGACAGTTTGCGTTTTTGCAGACCGTCTGAAAAACCGGCCGCAAACGAGCACAACAGGGCTCTATGTAAAACCCGTGGAGCAGTCCCCACTGCACTGGTTTTCCACCCGGCGTTTTTTTCACACCCAGGCCGCCCGAAAAACATTCAACATGCACATTCTTCCGTCCGGTTTTCGGACGGAATATGTGCAAGTGAATGTGAAGGGGGAGTGCTTTTCTTTGCTCATCGCGGAGAAAAGCCGTCCCCCCTGCGGCCATGTGCACGGGACACAAACCGGACATATACCGGTCGGATAAACCAACCGGTATTTGTCCATTGCCATGTCTCCTCTGCCTCTCCCCTCTGTCAATCCCTTCACTGGCTACCAATAGCTCAGCGAATTCATTTCAAGTTGCTAACCATGACCTACAAGGCTCTCCATAACCTCTCCCCTCCATACATCTCTGCCCCAATCTCCAGATATCTCCCTCCCCGCAATCTCCGCTCCTCACAGACCTTCTTCTCTGTTCTCTCTTATCAGCTCCTCAATAACCGTCTCCAAGACTTCTCTCGCGCTTCCCCACACTCTGGAATGCACTGCCCCAACACATCAGACCCCTCGGGCCACTCTCACCAGCTTCAAAAGCAACCTGAAACCCCATTTCTTCAGGATTGCCTATAACCTACAATAACCATGCTGCCACTGTACTACCCCACAAACATGTCTGCCCCTCTCCTCCTGTCTTTTCCCCCTTCCCCTTGTAGATTGTAAGCCTTCGCGGGCAGGATCCTCTCTCCTCTGTACCAGTTTTACGCATACATCCCAAAACTCTCCCGTTTTTGGCGGGGGGGTCCCGCTATTTGGGGTCCCCTCCCGCCCCCCCCGGGGGAGTTGGCATTCCTCCCGCCGCCTGCAGGCGGCGGGTCCTTAAATTTTACCGCGGCGCAAGAGTAGCGCTGGGTGCGCTACTCTTGCGCCGCCGGACCGCCTCCTACAGGCGGGTGAAGCGGCCCGCAGCGGCCGTTCACCGCCCCCCGGTCTCACTGTGCGGGGAGGAGGCAGGAGGGATCGTCCCTCCCTCCCCTCCCCCTGTATGTACGGCGCCGGTGTGTGCGCCGCACATACCGGTCAGCGGCGCAGGGGAAGTGACGCGCGGCTGCTCTCACTTCCCCCTGCACCGCTGAGGAGATCGGGAGCTGGCAGCGCTGCAGGAGCCTGGTAAGGTAAGCGGATTTTATTATTTTATTTTATTAGCTTTAGGGGGCTCTACCTGGCTAAAAGAGAGGGCAACTACCTGGCAACAATGGGGGCAATCACCTGGCAACAAAGGGGGCACTACCTGGCAAACAGATGGGGGCACTACCTGGCTACAGATGGGGCACTTCCTGGCAACAGAGGGGACATCTACCTGGCAAACAGATGGGGACATCTACCTGGCAAACAGATGGGGCACTACCTGGCTAACAGATGGGGGCACTACCTGGCTAACATTTGGGGGCACTACCTGGCTAACAGATGGGACATCTACCTGGCAACAGAGGGGACATCTACCTGGCAAAAGAGGGGGCACCCACCTGGCTAACAGATGGGGCACTACCTGGCTAACAGAGGGGGCACTACCCGGCCACACATGGGGCACCTACCTGGCTAACAATGGGGGCACCTACCTGGCTAACAATGGGGGCACCTACCTGGCTAACAATGGGGCACCTACCTGGCTAAAAAAAGGGGGGCATCTACCTGGGTACAGAGGGGGCATCTACTTGGCTACAAGGGGGCAAACTACCGGCCTGTTTAAAGGGGCACTACCTGGTTATGGGGGCTACAAACCGGCTATAAGGGCATCTACCTGGCCTTTCTTCAAAGCCGTTATGCAGTTAGGTGGAGTGGGTGTGGCTTTTTGAAAGGGGGGTGGCATACCGACAAGATGGGGTTGTCCATGCAAATTTTTTGCCGGGTGCGTACGCGCGCCGCCCCCTGAGAATCTCCTGCTTTTTCATTTTCAAAAAGTTGGGAACTTTGGTTATATTGTCATTCATTGTCATTATTGTACTCATTGACATATCATGTATGTGACCCCCTCAAATGTACAGCGCCATGGAATCAATGGCGCTTTAAAATAAATGTTAATAATAATAATAATAATAATAATGTAAACGGGCCCTTAGTCAGTTCTTTAAATGATTTGAAATAGTCACTCTTGAATATTTTACTTCTTCTAGTAGCAAGTGATGGAATCTATGATAACATGTCTCCGGTCCCTTGGTCTTCTCTGAACAACCGGAGTCCAGTGGTAATGTCGTGTCCCATGTGATTGCTGCAGTCAGTCCCAGGGCTGCAATAGTCACATGGGGTGTGACTTAATTGCTGGAGGCCTATTATAAAGAGAAGACCAGGGGACTGAAGACATATTGCCATGGGAAAACCGGAGAAGATGTGTATAGTGCACAGGTGTCAAACTGTGGCCCTCCAGCTGTTGGGAAACTACAACTCCCAACATGCATTTGTATAATCTATAACCGTGGGCATGATGGGAGTTGTAGTTTCCCAACAGCTGGAGGGCCGCAGTTTGACACCCCTGTTTATTTCCCCCATATTTTTTGCTGATATGCATGATTTGGTGTGGATTTGCTGCTGACAATTTTCCTGTAGACAACAATGGAATTACTGTGGAAACTTTAGTCTAAGCTGATAAATAACTTTAGTCTAAGCTGATAAAAAGAACATCTAGCCCTAAGAACGTGCAACTAACACCAAAATGCACAAAAAAAAAGTGCAACACGAGTGCCACACAAAAACAGTGCATCAGGATACGGTCTATCGCAGGCCCATACTAAAAAGTAATGGGTCCCCCATATACCTGGAACAGAAGAGTATCCCTGCCGGGCCAGAAGGCACCTGCCCCAGGGATACCCAGTACATATTCCCTTCTGCCGAAGCAGAGAGAGAACAAAATGCTTCCCCACCGAGCCAGAAGGCATCCGCATGGGGTCGCACAAACGGTCCTACTGCCGAAGCAGATCGGACCTATGAACGCACTTGGCATCGGAATGGCCTGCCACACCAAACCTCAACCAAGCGCAGTCCAGGTCGCTGACTCCGAAGCAGATGGAACCTACAAGCTTGCACATTGGCGTCAGAATGGCCTGCCACACCAAACTTCGACCAAGTGCTCACCTGGTGGCCAACTCCGAAGAGTGCCGGGGTTTGCAGGGGAGAAAGGAACCTGATGGCCACACTTTCCCCCCCTAGACCTCGGGGGGGGTCCCAGAAGGGTACCGCATCCCAAAATCCAAAACACAAAGTGACAAACGAAACAAACGTGACGTGAAAAATAAATAAAGTGAATGTGCGCAGTGGATACTGCCCGGACATCAGGCCGGAAATTATAAAAATTTCCCTATTTCCTAGCCAGAAGGCCGGGGAATAAGGACGTGTGCTTTCAGGGACAGTGAAAGTTAAAGTGCCGTGCAAATGTGCCGAAACTCAAGTGGGGTCCCATATCCAGTGAGTTAAGGCACCCCAGGGTCGTCAATCCTGGGGCACATCACACTTAGGGCTTCATAGTCCCCTCAAACCTACATGGCTTCGATCCTGAGGGGGGGGGGAGTCACCTACGGCTGCTGTCTTTCAAGCAACCGCGTACACCCCCTCCCTACCCCCCGTGTGGTTCTCTGCTCCGACACAGCCATCCTATAGCAGCCCCCTTAAACCGCCAGGACGACTGATAAGAACAGATACTACACTTGATCTTAGCCAAGAGGCCGAGAAGCGATGTGCCTTGATCCCAGCAAAGGAAACTATTCTGAAGGTCTAAAGTCTATGCGGAATGTGTGCATGTCTAATTTTAATTACATCCTTAATTATGCAATCATTAATTTATGATAAATCATCTGTGAACAGAACCTCTAGAAGAGTTTCTAGATAAGGGTGTGATGGTTGTTCCTTGACCCTGGAACATAAGATGCCCCAAAGATCACTTTGCCCCATATACAGAGCCAATACTTTAAACAACTTGGAATAATTGGGAGCCACTGTTGAATATTTTGCATTTTCTAGGCACAAGTGATGATCTCTAGGGCTGGATTCACTTCTGCATCATTACTTCCGTTTTTCTGTTCCGTACTAGAAAAAATAGAAGAGTAAAGAAATCAGGCGATACCTTTTAGAGGCTAACTGGGTATAGTTAATGGTAAGCTTTTGAGAATACTAGCTCTCTTCAACAGACATGATGTTATACAAGAAACTGAAAATTCACAGACTTTTTATATATATATTAGAAAAAGATACTAATGCCGGTGCCAGATTAGTTTCCTGATAGACACCAATGGTGCCCCACAGACCCGATGACTATAATGGCGTCTCTCAGGCTTCCATCATGGTGTCCATCATTTTAATGGGAAAGAAAAATAGCGCAGCATGCTGTCATTTTTTACAGAATTAGCAATGGAGGCTCCTAATGGAACCTCTGATACAGATGTGAACCAGTCTTCTGCTTGGTCTTTTAGGCCCATATTTGTGAAAGAACCTAGGCACACCAGATCATTTTCTGGCAGGCTGATGGGCCACGCCAGCCCTGATATTTAGGATGATTTGCTATTCACAAGAAAACGCCACCTTCGTAGGAACTATAATGGTGGCCAGAAACAAAGATAGATATCTTCTTTACACCACTCACAACAGGTTTAAGTCGCACCTGCACAGGACTGGCAATGCTGTCTTGTCAGAAAACATTTCCTTAGCAATAATGCACTAGGAGATGTGTGACTAAACCTTGCAACGCCTATCTTAACAGCGCCACAGATAACCTGCCTTCCAATCATTTTGTACAAGATCACCGACACATCACATTATAGTTTCATTTCCTCCGCTCGTCCCTACTTAAGCTCCCCCAAATCAGGTTTTAACATGAAGGTCAGAGAAGTGCAGCCATACAAATACGTAATATAGTCTTATGCGAGTGCTGGGGACAATACAGCACAATTCGTCTCAGAGGGTCAGTCCTATGTGTCTTCCAAGTCAAGAAGGCGAAAGTGGAAGCAGCGGCAGCAGAGTAGTTAATGCAGCTGTGGCAATTTAGTTCAATTTCGATTATTACACCAGAAACAGACCATGTTGTCCAGGAGCGATCTCTTTATGAGTCTAGCTGTAGGGACTGTGACTTCTCAGCGTTGGACTTCTAAAGGGAATGAGAACATTTCAGAATGCGAACATTAAATGCAGACATCCAGGTGGAGTAGGAGGGTTAGATTTAGGTCAATGCTATGGTAACTAAGGTATGATGACCTTTAGAATTAATATGCAGTTTGCAAAGAAAAATCATCCAATATAAAGTACATATTAACAAGATTACACAACCTCTGCTTTGTAAAAGGGTCTAACAAAAAGAAATAAAATAATCGACCCAGATAGAAATGTACAGTACATTGCTATAGATGCAGTAAAAATTCCTTAATCTATCATCATTCAGGGAACACAAAGGGTTGAAATGACGGAGCA
Organism: Phyllomedusa bahiana; assembly: GCA_025379985.1. Lineage (NCBI taxonomy): Eukaryota > Metazoa > Chordata > Amphibia > Anura > Hylidae > Phyllomedusa > Phyllomedusa bahiana. Next base: position 9,967 of record JAODAL010047137.1, on the reverse strand, counting down.
CCGACTCAACACTGACAACGCAGGTATGCGAGGTCCAGCCCAAGACATCCGGCCTAGAGGGAAACCTTTTGGATAAATCTGTCAATCAAGTGGATTATCTTCCACTCTTAGGCCATATTCACACATTGAGGATTCTGCCAAGATTTAGATGTGAATTCTAGCCTGATAGTATCTGTTAGTAGTCTGTCAAATACTAACATGTTAATGTATATTTGTGAGATATTTTATGTCCCGCTCACATGATCCAAAAGAATAATGAATGCACCAAGGATATTGCTGCTAATTCTGCATTGATACGTCATTGATTGGCTGTGACAAATCCACAGTAACACGTAGCGGTCAGTGTAGTCTTTATATTAACGTCAGCTTCAAGCAGTTTGGTCGTTAGTGGCCCCATATTTACTGCATTTAGGGCTAGGTTCACATGTCGCGTTACTTAAGGCTTTTTTAATGCGAGTAGTTTTGTAATTAACTTCAGTTAATTTACCCTGAAGTTAATTACAGAACCACCTGCCGGCAAAAAACTCATACAGTTGCAGACATGTGAACCCAGCCTTAATGTGCAGCCACTAAGGGCCACATGTATGAAAACTGTCTATGTCTAAAATTCACTTTGTTGCCCAGAGCAACCAACCAGAGCGCCCCTCTCATTTCATATAGTGCTCTGAAAAAATGAGAGCGGGCACTCTGATTGGTTGCTATGGGCAACAAAGTGAATTATAGACATTTTTCATACATGTGGCCCTAAGTGTATGTTCACATGGTGTATTGCGGCGGTTCCTCATGCCACTATTACGCGCCGGGGAAAACGTTGGGTAATCATTGCTCGAAATGAGAGCTGTGAATTGCCGTATTTGCAGTCTGTACTTTGGTCATATAGCAGTGCAACTACGCTCTGAAACACGGACCGCAAATACACCGAGTGAACATACTGTAGGTAGGTAAATTATGTCGCTTCGGTAGGCAGGTATATAGGTAGGTAGATATGCATACTATCCCAGTAGGTAGGTAGGTATATAGGTCCAATAGAAGGTTGATAGGCATATCGGTCTCCCAATATGTAGGTAGGTATATAATTCCCCCAACCGCCCCTGGGGTAGGTTGGTAGGTATACTGGTCCCTCAGTAAATTGGTAGTTTTATAGGATCCCCCATATGTAAATAGGTATATAGGTTCCCCCAGTAAGTTAGAAGTTATATAGGGACCCCATTAGGTTGGTAGTTATATGGGGCACCCCGATAAGTAGGTATTGGACATATATTCCTACCTACATAGTGAAGGTCCCTAAATACTTATAATCTGCAAGGGAATATCTATATAGATATTTCATTGCAGGTTATAAGTATTTAGGGCCCCTCATTATGTAGAAGGGAATAAATGCCCCCCCACTCGGTTATAGGATTATAGGACTTCCTAGTATAGGAATATAGAACCTCCCAGCATGTAAGTATATATAATCCAGTAGGTTATAATTATTAAGGGCCCCCCATTATGTATGTAGAAATATATGTCCCCCAGTAGATTATAGGGCTCCCCAGTATGTAGGTAGGTATATATGCGACCCAGAAGGTTATAGGGCAACCCAGTCTGCAGGTAGGTATATATGTCCCCCAGTAGTTTATAGGAACACCAGTCTGTAGGTAGATATAGATGTCCCCCAGTAGGGCCTCCAAGTATGTAGATAGATCTATAGGGCCGACTAAAATTAAAAAAAAGCTAACAGTACTCACCTCTTCCCATTCCCTTGTTGAAGGTCTTGCTGCTCCGGGTTCCTGCCCAGATAGCATGACGTCATCATGCCGTGCAAGCGATGTAATTAAATTTTCAGGCTGCCTGTGCTCCCTTGGACCTCACGCCTACTTGTTACTCAATGGAGTACTCTGGTCCCCCTCCTGCCCTATGTGGTAGCCTTCAGAGGACATGCATGCAGTTGAAAAAAACCGGCACTACAGGGCCTCTGCTGGCATACTGCCGGTTTGGGGCAGCGGTTGTTTTATCCAGGGCACAAGCATGTACAGATACCTAATAGACAAAAGTGATAGAGTTAATATTAGCATCCTCGTAGTCTAGGGCAATGAATAAGTTATTATAATCATTTCTGTTGGATGAGGGCACTGTCAAGGTTAATGTAAGGATCTCTGGTGGCCTAGTGCAGTGAAGGCATTAAAGGGGATGTATCACTTCTTCAGTTCGTGTGTTTCAAAGTATTTTCAATTTCTCAGCTCTAAAAATCCAGTGGCGTTTCTTCCCCTCCCAGCTGGGTGTTTCTTAACTAAAGGGTGATGACATCATCCCCCCCTTCACTGTTCATGCTGGCTCCTGAGCCCTGCCACCCCCTCCCCTCCCCTGTCTGAGTCCACATCTCACTGTTCCTTTCCCTGCAGTCTTATTTTGTAAGAGCTGTTTAAATACCACATATCTGCATTCAATCCAGACAGCCTTCTATGAACTCAGTCTTCTATGATCTTTTCTCCTCTCTCAGCTGGAGGTTTGTTACAGTTGAATCCAGTGTTCCTATGAACGGCACAGATCTCCCTTCTATGCAGGAGAGTTAGGCACCATGGCACAATTTTGCTGTTTTCTGATTGTAGAATCAGCTGCAGTGTGTTTCTGCTGGGTGTGCAGAGTGAAATTGCTACGGCCCCTTAATCTGAGTGAGAGAAGCAGGGATCAAGGCACATTTCTGCTGTTTTGTGATTGTAGATGCCCTGTAGTGTTATTGTGTTTCTTCTGGCTGTGCAGAGTGAAATTCCTGCTGGTCCCTTACTCTGAGTGAGAGAGACAGGAATGCTCGCTTCTGTGAATCAGACCTGGGGCCTGACAGAATATAAATTAGTAGAGCCATCAGCCAATGACAGGACAGGAGGAGGAATCTGACCAGCACAGAGGAACTGTGTTTACAGAAACAGAAGATAAGGGAGACTGTGAAAACAAGACAGCTTTGCTAATGACATCCAATTGCAAAGTTGTTTGTTTTCACTGTCCCCTTATTCTGAAGACCATTTAATGAAATTATACAGCCCCGTTAATGTAAGTTAGGGGGTTAATGTGACGGGGTCTAATGATTACTCTTCTCTCCAGGTTCCATCATTGCACTAACTGTCACTTCCTGTTTCCCCTCCCCTCAGCACTAATCATAAAGATGAATGGAGGAAGGTACAGAGGAGACTTTTGCAGCTGTAACTGTAGGGTTGCAAACTGTCCAAATAGTCCGTATATGGTAACTGTCCATGTGTGGACAAATACATGATCAAAGCTTCTCCTCAAAAAGCCAATCAGCATTCCTATCTTCCTCCAAAGCTCAGATACTGCTGACAGTGACCCAACACACATAATATGTGTCAGCATTATGAGGGCAACATAACCCATTGTAAACCTTTACAGTAGAATATGTTGCTGCCTTTGCTCAGAGATATAGGCCAGAAGTCCTTGAGACCTGTACCTCAAATAAAAAGGTAGAATTTTAACACCATCACCAGCCTTCCTGTAGGAATACTGTCTAGGCTGGTGATTTATCGGGCAGGTGGCAATGCTAGCCCTACCAACATATACGGTAATAATGAATACTAAATATTACTAAAATAGCAGAACTAAATAATACTACCATATCATGACTGGATAACACAAATATACTGGGACTGTTTAATGCCACCATACTGTAACTTAATAATATCACCATACTGTAAATAACACCATCATATGTGACTGAATTCTCACCTTCCTGTCCTGGTGCTCTGCCTAGGTGCAGACTGTACTGCCACTGCTGCTGGCGAATCCAACCATGTTCTGTTCCTCACCACTTCTACAGCTTGGTCTATATAGACAATAGCACAGGAGGATCCAGAAGAGGAAGACAAGAAGTTGTGCTGTATTAGGGTATTGTAGGTGATGTGACATACAATGTCCTGGTGCTATCCATCAGGCCCCACTGACTGATGGGCTTGCATTCAAACTATACATTCCATTTATACATGTACCTGTGCCACCCCAACACTGGACCACCAGCGACTAGGGCGGAATATGGGCCTGAATCTGGTAAGAATTAAACAAGAACCAGGGGAGTAGCTACAGGAGGTGCAGAGATAGCAGTCGCTACCAGGCCCTGCAACCAAAAGCCCTTCTGCCACACAAGGGACACCAGCATTGTAAATGGCACATGGTAGCTGGGGGCTCCATTTCACTTTTTGCACTAAGGCCCCGGATCTTCAAGTTACACCTCTGCCATCAATTACTGATAGCTGAGGCTAGACTGAAGAATGTAGATAACTTCATGAACTACAGCCTGGCTCCGACTCTGAGAAATGGACATCCATTTCCACCACCTTACCCTTAGTCTATGCAGCGATGTTAAAATGAGGTCCAAAATCTGACGGCATTTTCACATCGCTGGACTGCGCTTCACCGCCATTTTGTTTGCTGAAAACACCATGGTTGGCTTTCAGATTCCCGGAGCCCAGTACATTGGAGCTACAGGAATCCGACAGCGGTCTGGCAGAATAAACATGTTCTATATTTCACCGTACTGTCGGTGGTTTACGAAACCTTCAGTAAAAAATCTGTGCTGTGTAGACTACAGCAAGGATTTTCTATTGAGGACTACACAGTGCTGGGTACGGTCGGATCCGAAATACTGAATCTGCTGAAAAACCGAACAAAATCCAGTGCTGTGTAGACATAGCCTTAGTCATGTGCTTCCTGTGCCAAATGGATAATCAAGACCTAACTCTAAAACAAGGAAATACTCGACTCTTTTTTTTTTTACCTTCTCCCAAAACTGAGCTGAACTATTTCCAAGTTGTGTAATTTCTGCAATATCGTTTACAAGCTGCCAATAAACACAGTAGCATGGCATCAGTCAGGCTACAGCAGAGGACAAAGTACCAAGCAGTGGAAATTCTATTGCAATCATTAATAACTCTTCCTACTTGACGGGCACAGGAGAACAGCCCAAAATTATAGAGTCGCTTACTATAAACAGACATCCTGCAAGAACAGAGTCATTTAGGGAACACATCCATCACATTTTACATTTTCAACTTTTGGGATTTGCCAAGTGACAATGAAAAATGAGCTTGTACACATGTGTGTGTAGGAACACTTAAGCACGTGTCATGGACATGTAATCTGACAAGGTGGCTACACTCATCACAATTCAACCGTATCTGGAGAATTCCAGGATCTTGATGTCTATGACGTAATGGTACAATTTTATCATGTGATCGGCTCCTACAGAGACTAAGCAAGAGCAATTCATTATGTCTTCTGCGTCATAATGTCTAACGAAAGGAATAAATGAGTAAGACCAAGAAAACAAATTCCATTGTAATTCTGCTTTCTAAATATATTCAAAGAGGCTAAATACCATTGTTGCCCCAAACTATACTGTGCAAGCAGAAATACCTGCCTATATCTCTACATGCCTGATTCTATGTTCCCAGGGGAGATCAGCAGCTGCCAGAAGGAAATCGCTTATTCCCTTTCCCCATAGAAAACACATGCCGAGGGTGCATTTATATTGGAGGAATAGCTGTCGGCCAGAAGAGCATTCGATCAACAGCTATATAAGGTGTATAGGTAACTTATTCCATTGACAGCTATAGCTTCATAAACTAGTAGTAACACTTGGAGGTGAGTGCCCATAGGGCAGTTCTGTAGCAAGGCTTTTTTTCACCTGGGAGAAAGACACCCAGCACCCAGAGGGCATGCCATGGTTGCTCTTCTCTAGTCATACCCCTCCTGCCTCCTTAATATTTTTGTATACAAAAGGATCCAAGGTTGGTGAAATTTTAAGTATTACATCCAACTTCTTTCAAATATATTTTTACACATAGAAATATACATAGTTTTGATTGTATAGGTTGGCCCGGTTTGAACCATACTTCTTAGCATTTTTATAGAATACTGTTTGTTGCCTTGGGGTTACCCTGTTCATGGTATTCAAACTACAAGTGCAGGAATAGCTCTCAGTGTTGTCTCTATGACACACCCTGAAGCATCTCAGAGGTCGCCCAGGGCCTTCCCATCTTCAACATTAATTCTCTGAAATATAAGAACATAACAAAAAGACCAATATCTCATTATAATTTACTCAACTGACAAAAAAAAGGAGTTAAAACATCATGAAAAACCAGTCAAACACATATGTCTACTCTGAATACTGTTTCTTCCTCTAGCTATGAAAAAACTTTAACACCACTGTAAACTATGTCATGAATTGTATTTACTGAATTCAAGCACTTGCAAAGAGCAATCCGAATCTGTATGCAGGTTGGAACTGGCCCACCAGGGAGCCAGTAAAATGTCCTGGTGGACTGATCACCAGAGTGCATAGGGCGACAATGGGCTTCAGTAACTTGCTGTGTGCACAGCCTGCTGCCTCCATTCATCTTGTAACCATCCCAGGTCCAGCAGGGCACCCCTGCAGAGGCCTGTCCTGGGTGGACTGCAGCATGTCCTGGTTACAGTACTGCTTTTCTACGATGGAGCAGAGAGCCACTGGCTTCCTGCCTTGCTAATTACTTATGTAGGCAGTGGAAAGAGCAGATGGTGTGATGATATCATTGCAGATGAAATCAACTGCTTGACAAGTAATGGAGAGAGGTGAGTTTTCCTTTTTTAAGTTTAAAATAGCAGAAAGAGAGGGGGCAGCCTACCTAATGGAGGGATTACTTACCTACCTAGTAAAAGGGCTATACCTACCTCCTACACGAGGGCACAAAAGAAATAATAATTGACTAGGGGCACTGTTTGGAACTAATGTTACTGTATGGGGCACCAAGGGAACATTATTACCATTTAGGGCACTATGGGTGTCTTGTATAGATGTGGGGAAAAGGTAGGGAGGTGCTAGAAAAGTGAAGCGCCTAAGATGTTTGTGTGGCAAATTCTGCAAAGACAATGGCCACATGTATGAAAACTGTTTAGGTCTAAGGCCGTGTTCACACGGCTTATTCCCGACAGATTTGTGCGCCGGATTGAGCGCACAAATCCGCCGTGAATAAGGGGCGGGGCGGGGGCAGGGCCGGAGCGCGGCGGGGGGCGCCGCTCCCGGCCCCATAGACAATGCATTGTTTACGGCGCGTCCGCGCCGTAAATAATGTGCATGTCACTTTCTCCCCCCGCGGCGGATTTGCCGAGCGGGGAGGAGCGACGGAATCCACTGGTCTCTATGAGAGCAGTGGATTACCGTAATGACTCCGACGGATTGGCGCCGTATTGACGCGCAAATCCGGCGCGGAATACGGCGCCAATCCGTCGGCAAATAAGCCGTGTGAACGGGGCCTTAAACTCATAGTAACCTATGGGCAAAAAAGTGAGTTTTAGACCTAAACAGTTTTCATACATGTGGCCCGAGATGTGGCTTGAATAAGGCATCATGGCGGTCTGGGTTGAATGGAGAAAAGAAAGGGAAGTGAATGACTCCAGTCAGAGAAGAGGTCATCTGTAAGCCAGTGGATGTAACTGTAATCACTTATATGTCTGTAAGGTGCCTATAGCCACTATATGGTTACTGAATGAGGATAGTATTGGTCTTAGTTTAATGGGCCCTATTATTTTGCAGTGATGGTCTGGGCACACAAACTGTACCCACACCACTTGCTGGTGCTGTTTTATAGAGCCAACCACCTACTGTTTACCCCACTATCCTACATCCAGGAGCCTAGGGGAAACAAATTAAAACTGGATTTTTTAGTGATGTCTTGACCCCTCACTTACATAGTTTAATGGAGTAATTCTTCTGATATTGCTATTTTTCTCCAGAATACAGAACACAGCTACATAGTCTATTATGTGTGCACGCTCAGTAGTCCTTTGGTTGCTGCTCCCTCTGCCCACCACCTGCTGATTGACAGCTTTCTATCCATAGTGCATATAAACAAGGAACTGTCTATCAAAGGTGGGATATTAATGCTTCATTCAGCTAAGGGGTCCAAAAGTAAACCTTGATTTCTTAAGAGCAGTTGAATCAAATGATGTCTCTTGCTAAGGTTGCTCCCAGATAGGGCAGCATAAAACTGGTGGCAGATTCTCTTTGACCACTTCCTGACCAAGCCGATTATCCCCCACCCCTTCCTGACAAGGCACAATTTTCTTATATGAAGTACATGAGAGTTTTAACGCTTTTTCGCACTCAGTTGTTCTACAAATTTTGGGGGATTTTTTTCAGTGATTTTTACACTTTATTTTTTTTCGTAATACCAGGGGAATTAGTGAAAAAAAAAGTAAAGTCTGTCACATTTTGTACTTTATTTTTTTAACAGCAAAAGTAACTCTAAAATAACTGTTGTAATTGTGTCACTTCTCCCTCATGGACATTTATATGTAGATGATATAAAGTTTTAGGGTCATCGGGACGGGCTATAAGTTGCGTTTTTTTGTAATATTTTATACGTGTGTGTTTTTTTAAATGCTTTTTTTTACCATAACATTTTTATTAGTTTTATAGAAAAAGCAGGGGACAAGTATTACAAACAGACATAGAAGGGAATAGGCTGGGTAAGCCTGAGATAACATATATAGAACAATACAACGGAGAAAACATTGGTCATAGTCTCAGATCCACTGTGCTTTAACAAAAAGAAGTATCAACAATGTACAATTGAAAAAGCATCAGTACTAAAATGAAAGGATAAAGATACACTGAACAGGCCTAGCAAATTTGTTATACACACAATATCAAGTCTAAGGGACTTATATTAGTAGAGTTTAAAATATTTGGAGTCCGTCCAAAAGTTCCATTTGAATGCTTTATTTTTTTCTGATTTTCTCTGTAACTGGGGCTGATATCAGTTAGTACAGTTGGCTATTTTCCCCTGTATTTCCACTGTAACTGGGACTAAAATAATAATCAGCAGCATCTGCAACTATCGAGCACTGGCAGCAGGAAGTCGCTGTATATACAGCGATCGGAAAGGAAGGGATGGTGATAAACCAACCATGCCTTCTTAGTGAAGAGCCAGCCATCACTGACAGCCGGTGGTGCACAATTATTGTACAGCTGTGCAGTCGGCATGGATGTTCCACAACGTCTGAGCAGAAATAAACTGCCAGGGCCCAGATGTTTATCGTCTATGGTCGGTTACCAACTAGTTAAATGCAAAACCACATAATATTGTGCAGTGCACAATAAAGAACTGCAGGCTCGGACTGGGCCGCCGGGGGACCGGGGGATCCCCCGGTGGGGCCGCCCCGAGCCGCTGGGGGCCCCGGAGGCAGTGCCGTCGCTCCCCGGGGCCCGTCCGCGCATCCGGTCCCTGAGCGGGCCCGGGACCCGCGTCCCACGAGCGCCCAGAGACGACCTTGGGGGTGGGGGGGACTAATGTCCCCGACTCCTGGGGTGCGCGGTGTCAGCGGAGCACAGCGCCACTAGCGCTGCGCTCCGCTGCTCTCCCTGGCAGGTGAGACACTAGGCCTTCAGCCTGCCGGGCGCCGGCCCTACTGCTGACGTAGGCGGCGCGGTGTGACGTCACTCCACCGCGCCGCCTATGCAGGACGCCGTACGGAGCGGCGGCAGCGCAGAGCGGGTGGGGGCCGGAGCCAGGTAAGTGATTTTTTTGTTGTTTTTTTTTTTTTAAACTACCTACAAGGGGGGCCCTGACTACAAGGGGGGCTCTGGCTACAGGGGGACTGGCTACCGGGGGGGCTCTGACTACCGGGGGGGCTCTGACTCCAAGGGGGCTCTGACTACAGGGGGCTCTGGCTACAAGGGGGGCCCTGGCTACAAGGGGGGCTCTGGCTACAAGGGGGGCCCTGGCTACAGGGGGGCCCTGGCTACAAGGGGGGCTCTGGCTACAAGGGGGGCGCTGGCTACAGGGGGGCCCTGGCTACAAGGGGAGCCCTGGCTACAAGGGGGGCTCGCTACAAGGTGGGCTCTGACTACAGGGGGGCCCTGGCTACAAGGGGGGCGCTGACTACAGGGGGCCCCCGGCTACAAGGGGGGCCCCCCGGGTACAAGGGGGGGGCCCTA
>JAODAL010047136.1:0-30233 GCA_025379985.1 Phyllomedusa bahiana | reverse complement strand
CACCCCCCGCGCAATTTTCCCCTTTCGGGAGTAAACCTCCGTTCCATTGCAACCTACCCCCAAATTTTATTATAATCCCAGAAACCAGACCATTCAGGTTTACCCCCCATTGGGAGCACCCTACCACGACCCCTCCTCAGCCATGGATTTTTCCCCTCTCTCCAGTGCTACCTTTCTCATCCATCGCACAAGCCATAATACCCAGAATAAAACCAATCACTCCTTTAACACCCGAACAATCAATTACTAAGACCTATCCCAAATTTGCCAGCTAAAGGGCTGGAGATTACTTTTTTGGGCCTATCATAAAATCAGCCAAAGAAGACACTTTTGAGGACACAGTGTTACTCATCGGGGGAAGAGAATGCCACGTCTTCTTTCTTGGGCAAAGGAAACGTTTGGGATGTGTTCTCAGCAATATCTTTCAATTCACCCCAAGTCCTACTAAATTCAGGGATAATTTTTTCCCCGGATGTCTGCTTTTTTCCAGGACCACGTTTTGACATGAACACTAAAGCTCACAGAATCCCTTTCAAAAAGGTTTGTTAAAAGGTTCCCCTTAAGCTCTTTTGGGGGATTTTGAAACTTTAAAACAAATATGCGATGCCCAGAAGTGAACTTTCATTTGTAAGGCTCAGAGTTCTTTGTTGGTCAAACTGATTTCCTTCAGCAATTGAAAAAAGTTTCTACGTGTCCCTACTTTAAAGCTCCCAAAGGGCCCCCATCCCGACTCCTGAGACGATACTGTACAATCAACCGCACAAGTATATCCCGGGGCCCCAACCATCAACTAAAAACAACCCAATGGTTGGGAAAATGTCCAACGCACACCTTCTGGCGGGCAAGGCCGAATTCAAAAAAGCTTATTTTACTGCAACCCAAACCGGAATAAACATGGGCAGTGCCGCCTAAAGCTCGGATGAACCAGGAACCTTTCTACCTACGGTCAACCAACACCGTCATACCCTCAAGCATACAACTAAACGAAGGGAAAGTTGGCTTTTGAAGGAATGGAAATGTTTTTTTTTGTTTGGAACAGGAAATTGTCAACCAAAGTTTTTTTAAAAGATGACATGATGGATTTTTAAAGAATGCCCAAACAAGTTTTCATGATGGAAATTATGTTAAAATTTGTAAGAAAAAAAATTTTTGGGAAGAGGAATTAAAAATTTAAAATTTGGTGATTTTGAAATGGACCCCTAATATTAGGGACGGTTGGAGGGAGAATTTGTAAATAATACAAGGCAATGGGGGAAAAAATCTAAAATGCATCACAACACCCACCACATTAGTTTCGGGACCTGGGGGAAACAAAAAAATTAAAAGGTTTTATAACCCTAAACCCATCAAGATTCAAACAAAAACAAAACGCAAAACCCAGTCTTTTTGTGTGCCCCCGTTTTTTCCAACTTGTCAATCAAGTCTTTGGGGTTTTTCTTCAATATTTTGCAATCCTTTCAACTGTAAAGCCCTCACAGTCCAAGCTCCAGTGGTTTCAAAAGAAAGTGGTTTTTTCCTCGGCCCATTGCATATCACAGGGGACCAAACACCTTTCCCGGGATGATCGGAAAAAAAACTGTAAAGCTCTTTTTCCTCACGTTCAATCAAAAACAATTTCCCAAGGATTTCTCCCCCAAACCTTTACTGCCCGCCCAAGGGGATACCCAATGTTTCCCAGTCTTGTGAAAATTTTTATATGATTCTTTTCAAGGACATTATTTAAACCAAATAAACCCCACTTGGGGCCCACAGGATTTTTTTTTCCAAACCCCGGGAAAAAACTTATCCAAAACAACCCCCCCGGCCTTTTGGAACCCCCAGACTACTCACCCCCTTTAAACCTCTTCCTAGTTGAACACTTTTGGCCCACGCATTTTGGAATTTTGGGCACAGAAACATGGGAGTGTATGAGCCCTTCTTGGATAAAATTTTTGGGCAAGTTTGACCCTTTTCCCAACGGACTGCCCCTTTTTTGCCTAAAGAGCGTCTTTTCTACACAATTTCCTTCTTAAAAAAAACTAAAAGGACACATTTTAGGCCTTTTCCGGTCAATTTTTTGGGCTCCCTCATGATTTTGCAAGGGATCCTGAAAAGTCCAGAAACCAAATCTCAGAAACAGTGCCACCCCGTATACAATGCCCCCTTTACATGACCTGAAAATTGTCCCCTTGAAGAGTACTACACCCAGCCAACTTTCCTCTTCAAGGGGGGGAGTTTGAAAAATCAGTTCCCACAGATGAAACCAACTGGTGGCCGGATGAGCCTTTTCCCAGGGATGTCTTGAAAAAATTGGAGGGAAACCTCCCATCTTCCTATGTCTCAGACTAGTCTTTTTCACAGATGGATCTAGATAAAGGCGGAAATCATCAAGGACGATTCCATACAGGATTTGTGTGGTTCCCCTTTTTCGGGGAAACCCGGTAAAGGGCCCTCCCATTTTTACCTTCGAGAATGTCACCCCAAAGAAGCAAAAAACCCCTTGGCTGAAACGGAAGACTTTATTTTGTAAAACATAAAACCCCGACTCGCCTTTTGGATACGGGAGTACCCCATGAATTTTCCCTGGGGTGGGCCCTGGGGGTTTTTCCGGGCAGTTTAGTGATACCCCCAACAAAAAATCAAAGAAGCCTTTTTGAGACTCTGATGCATGCTCCCCAAAATTGCCGGGGCCTCAAGTGGCTGTTTGAAAAGGCCCCTTTAACAGAGCAGACTTGGCTGCAAAGGCTACAGCTTCTTCCAAGATTCGAGAGGAAGCCCGGGGGTGGCTGTATATGGGCTGACCAGAAACAGAGAAGAAAGGAGAAGGTGAGAAGAAAAAGGGAAAAAATTTGAAGAAAAGAAGGAAAAAAGGTGAGAAGAAAAAAGGGAAAAAAGAAGGGGGGGAGAAAAAGGAAAAAAAGAAAAGGGGAAAAAAAGGGGGAGAGGAAGAAGGAGGAAGAAACCCAAGGACAAGATAAGAATCCAAGGTTTTTAACCTTTGAGGGCCATTTTCCAAAACGATAAGCCCGAAAAGGGAAAGGAAAAAAATTTTTGGGGGGAAAATTTGGGGAAAAAGAGATCACCAAAATGGGGTTCGAGGAAAAACCTAGACTTTTTTTACCCAAGGGGGCATTATATCCAGCCTGTAGTACAATGGGCTCATGGGGACTACCAAAAAGAGGAACTTAAAGGGGATGAATTTTTTTAATCAACCAAAATATACCCAGCACCGGGAAAAACTTTAAATTTCAGTAGCTTTTGCTAAAGTTGTGAAATTTCAATAAAATTTTAACCCTGGAGGACTGGGTGCCCAAAACCAAGGAAGCCCTTTTTACTAAATCACTATATTTTTTTTTCCCGCGGATCCAATTGGGCCCCAAAATTTAAATTAAAGCCAAAGTGAAAATACAAGTAAAGTTCAAGCAAAGGTGCAGCTCCAGAGGCCTTCCCCTTTTTTTAATCACCCAAACTAAAAAAGTGAAATTTAAAAACCCATTTTGGAGGGTCCCCCTGTCAACATTTGATCTTTGGGAAAACCCCCTTTTAAAGGGAAAAATTGGGCTTTCAAAAAAAGGGGGCTTTTTTTGTAATTTTTTCCCCTCATTTTTTTATTAATTTTCTTAAAAATAAATTTTAATTTCCTTTTTTCATTAAGGTTTTGGGGGGTAAGTTTATTTTTTTTTTCACAATTTAAATTTTTCTTTTCACCTTTTTTTACAAAGGAAAAGGGAAACAAATTTTTACAAAATTTTTTTCTGTATATATACACTTTTTCACAAAAAGTTAGTGAATTTGGGTTTTGGTTGGGAAAATTCAGGATGAACCAATTTCTTGAAAATAAAATAAGACCATCCCCAAATTTAGAAAGCCCCATGTTCAACCTTTTTTATTTCAGTACTTTTTGGGACAACTTGCTTTATCTCTAACAATGGGGTTTTAAAAGCAAAAATTTAACAGGTGGGCACTGTTGATAAAAAATTTTAGGGTGTTGTTTTTTGGTTCATGATGTCCCAAAAAGTAAACAGCCATAAGAGGAGGATTGTTTTAAAAAACCCCGTTTAAAAATTTATCCCCCCAAAATTTTTTGCGCGATTTTTAGGGTCAAACACCTTTTTGGTAATTCGCCAAAAATTTTCCAAAAGGGCCCACCCAAATGCAACTCAAACAAAAGTTCAGCCCCAAAATGTTTTTGCCCTCTGGGGGCCCTAAAGCAGACGGGTGAAACAATGCCGCGAGTTTTATTAGCCCGAAAAGGCCCTTTAAATTTTTCATACCAAAGTCAGAATTGGACCCCCTGCTGAATTTGGAATTTGGGTTAACAATGAGTCCATTCTCCCGCTTCATTTAAAAGGAAAGGACATTGGGGTGTTAGGCCCAAAAAAAGAGAACAAATATCCCGCCCCCATTGCTGGAAAACACAAGCTGGGGGGGGGTGGCAGTTTTTTCTGGTTGAGGAATGGCACTCTCAACCAATTTGGGTACAAATCCATGCCGGAAGATCACAAACTCATCATGTACAATGCAACATGTCACACAACGAGAAATATTCATAATTGGTTGAAAGAGCATGACCAGGACTCTAAGTTCTACCGTGCCCCCCTTATTCTCAAGACTTGAACCAAATGCAGTATCTGTGGGAACACTTTGACCATGATGTTTGCTGGAGGGCATGTGGGGGAGGATCCATAGAGCAGCTACAAGATGCAGTGCAGTCAGCATGGCTTCAGATACTTTTAACAACCCACCAGGTCCTTATTGAGTCACTCCCAATGTGTCTAGCTGTTGTCCCTATTGCAGTGAGCTGCTCCACTGAAGCATGTTGGTCCGTCCTCGTGCACCTTACTAGCCGATGTTCAGCCTTTACATCAATGGCACATAGTGCTCCGCAGTATCCACATTGCTTATTTGCAATGGTGTGATTTCTTTACTCACAATACACATTGTGTTCTTTCAGCAATGGTTGCACGGTTTTCTTTCTCTGATAACATCATCGATTCAAAGCCAAAAACATGGTGTTTACTAATAAACAATGTATCCTGTACATTTGGACTCCTCCATTTCATCAGCAATACTCAATATCACTTATTTTTTCTTCCTACTACTTTGAAGACATCAGTGCCACCAGCAGCCTAGACCGAAGCAGCAGCAGTCTCTAATGTTATGGCTATAGTTGTGCCTGGTATTAGCACCTCTTTCTGGAGGTTAGCACATTACTTATCTTGTTCCCAACCTCTTCAGACCTAGAGATCCTCTGCACTATGGCACCTGTTATTTTTCTGCTTCAAGGTCTCACATTCAGACATATAGTATGTGGCAATTGGCAACATTTTTTTCAACAAACCTGCCACGTGTACCCTAAGGGCACGTCCCCACGGCATGGGTTTTCAGCCGGTTTGCGGTTTTGCAGACTGTCTGAAAAACCGTCCGAAAAGGAGTACAGTGGGACGCTATGGAAAACCCGTGCAGCAGGCGCCACTGCACGGTTTTTTCGCCTGCGGGCCACACGCAGATCATTGTACCTGCACATTCTTCCGTCCGACTTTCGGATGAAATACGTGCAAGTGAATGTGAAGAGGGAGGGCTTTTCTCCACTCATCGTGGAGAAAAGCTGCCCCCCGCTGCCATGGAGACGGCCGCAAGACAGGACAAACACCAGTCGGATAAACCAACCGGTATTTGTCCCTTGCCTTGGGGACTTACCCTAAGGGTATGTTCACACGGTCAAATTTCGGCGTGCATTTTGCGTCGTATTTGCGCTCTAATATGAGCGAGATGTGCGCCGACATTGCCGAGAACTATGGATTACGCCTCCTCTCCAAGGGCGTACAATACGATCGTATTGTACGCCCGGGGAGATAAGTGACATGTCTAGGACAATCTATGCCCCCTGTGTCGCTAGAGTATTATAAACTATAGGGTGCGATCCTGCTGCAGCTGCATGTTGGATGCGTTTTGGATTCAATGGACGCTGCATTTTGGGATCCAAAAACGCCGTGTGAACAACCCCTACTGCTCTGGCGAGTTCTACTACTCTGACATGTCTTGTGTCAAGCTATTTTAAAGGATAGGATACATGCTTGACTAAATTCTAATCATACAACAGGTCGAGTCTAATTTACTTACGAGAAGAGATTGAAAAAAAATTCTTTAAATATAAAAATAGTAAATTAAATCAAGGACAAAAAAACACAATACCAACATTTTTGTGAAAAAAAAAGTAAACTAACAAAAAAAAACAACATAAACATCCCGGGAAACAAAAAACTAAAATTATTTTTTTCATCAAGATAACTAAAAACCATGATAAAAAAACTGTATGTGGGGCAAATAGACACTTGGTTGCAGTCCACCTCCAGCTTCCCCTACCAGACACTAAATGTAAGGAGAATGCAAGCACAGCTTTGGCAGATCTTTGGCTGCGGCTAGAAAATTTATACAAGGATACTGCCATCATACTGTTGCTTTTACCACCCGACACCTTGGTCTACCACTGCGACTCTTTCTGCCCCATTTAAATTCAATGGAAAGGCAAAATCAGAGGAACTACTTTCTTTTACCCTCATTTTTTCCTTTTCACTTTGGCCCCGTTACATTGATGCATGGCGGGAATTCAGCAACTTCCTATAATCTCTAATGAAGTCCAAAAAGATGATATCAAGGCTTGTCTCCTCCTTGTCAGGAATCAGCGTATTTTACAACACGGGGGGCCAAAGGGTCCGGATTTTTTTCTCTAGAGAGAATGGCAGAACAAAAGAAACTAAGTCCTACTCAACAAAAGGAGATGGGACAATTTTGGGCTCATGTGCAGAATATGAAAATAAGTAAAAAAAAAAAGGTATAAATCAATCAGTGAAAATTTAACATAAAAAACCTCTTTCTCCAGTATTGCATTAAAAACCAAAAATTTTTTTCTAGCTTTTTTTGGTAAAATAAGGTAAATAACAGTAAAAAAAAATTTTTCACTATTTTAAGCCAACATTCATTATTATAGGTGATGGCTTATAGGTGCCTAGAGAAAATATCAATGAAGGAGGCAAACTATTTTTTGGGAAATTTTAACCTTTAACAAAAACTATTCAAACTTGTGTATCCGTTGCAACCAATTTGTACTAGAAACTGCAGAAAATAAAAGAAGCGAACCTTGAAACCTTTTAGGAAAATGCTAAAACCTTTTCCCAATTGTTTGGGGTTTTTTTTTTTCCCCAAAAATTTAGGTAGGGGGTTTTTTGGGTGGTCGCAAAGGGGGAAAGGAACACCACTTTGAATGGAATGGTAACACCCATCTGACAGATTCAGTAATACATACATGTCTAAAAGAGAGAAAAGGAGAACACAAAACCAGATTTTATGAAGAAGTTCCATTTTTACTTCACGGGGAACAAAGAATTACTGAAAAACCTGTCGGGAGGGTCACCGGTCCTCTTAATAAAGTCCTCCTTCAGAATTAAAGGTGCTATTAATCTTACTAACATTGATAAGTGCCACCATTGAACATAAAACATATAACATTAACCCATAATTGTGGCAACAGCAGCATAATGGAGACGTCAATTTTCGCAGTGTCCAAAAAACAAAAAAAAGTGTCACAGCGATAACTATCCACTAGTTGGCACAATGTAGAAACCATACTGTAATGATGAATACAGGGAGTGCAAAGCTTTTAATACACCTGCACATGACAGTTACGCTGTAAAACTGCGGGACTGAAATAAGTCTACAGCGGTCATGTATTTTGCAGTGGATATGCGGCGAATGAACAAAAGTGGAGATTTTATATACCGTATATTTCTCTTTTAACCGGTAATATATTCCATCCCAAACTGTGAAGCAGGAAATCCACATTGAAATTTGCCCTCTTTGGTGCAGGTGTAGAAAATCAGCAGCAGTACCGTGAGGTGTGCAGGTATCCTAACAAGGTGCATAAGGAAGTGTGAGATCCAGCACTCCTTTATAATAAAAATAGACATTTATTCCATCACAGAAAACAAAAATGAAAGATGACACAGAGTAACCCGTTTTATCTTTCATTTTTTGATTTTGTGATGAAAGATATGTCTGTTTTTTTTATAGAGGAGTTCTGGATCCCCATTTCCTTATGCATCTTGCTGCGGCACTGCACAGAGTGCTTTGCGTTCTGTGTACCCGCTTGGGAGGTAAGCTGGCATACAACTTTTCTTCTTCTATCCTTACAGGTTCAGTTGGAAGATACAAACGATGTGATGTCCAATTTAGAAACAGTCATGTTTACTTTTCGTACATGAACTGGAGTGCCAAGCGGTTGCAGGTGTGTCAATAAGAATATAAAAAAATTTTAAAAAAAGTAACCTCTATCCTGCAGGACAGGTACACAACATTTCTTTAAGTGGTATTCCCATCACATGGCTTCAGCTTCCAGCTCTGTCTGTGCCAGCCAGGAATAGAGACGTGGTTATGCATGCCTAGCTCTCTCTGTTTATTTCTATGGGAGTTCTTAGTACAGTTGAGCACAGCTGCTCCCATAGAGATGGAGAGTCATACATACACGGCCATCTCTGTTCCATGTGGCTTTTTAAATAGTGTGTATAGAGGTTAAGAGTTATACATAATAAAAGTTGCGTTTTATAGATTGAGAACTGATAGAGTTTAAGTTTGCCTATGGCAAAATAGTAAATATAATGTGGCTGGAATGGCCCAGAAATGGAAGTAACGTGATGAGAAAGCCCCTTTAAAAAAAAAAAAAAAATGGCCTCCTTGGGCAGGGTAGACCTCTTTGGACGGTTTTCAAAAACTTGCAAAATAGCACAGAAACATGAAAAAAGTACTGTAGGCTCAAAGATGATTTCACATGGCTAATCCTTTAACCAAGTAAGAGATGTTTGTTTGTCTATTTGAAGATGCAGTAGTATCGCTCCTCTAACCAGTCTAAATTGGTACAGTTATAGTGCGTCTTCAAAAGCCACGTTCACTTCACCTGTAAAAAGAATATAACGTTAAGGGACATCTTGTGTGCTCAAGACCGATACAAATGAAATGGATTTGTCTTTACCCAAGTGATCAACATTCAGATCTGTCAGGGAATTCCCCAGTATGATCCCTATTTTTTTGTAGGGAACAAACAGTGCAGTTTATTTCATACTCTTTATAATGTAATTTAAGGCTGCTTATTGCAACAACCTCTTTCCATTTCTTTTTCCATTTCTTGTTGGTAAAATGACAAGTATGTATAGACAGGAGTCAACCAATATGTAACCATCAGACCAGCGCTAAAAAAACATGTAGGTGATAAGTAGAACAGCATTATTTGGTTAATGGTAGGCATCTAAGGGTCTACATCTAAGGGGCGACCCGAAACGCGTCAGCGGGGATCACTTTTACTGAAGTGTCATTATTGGATGTTTATCCAAAGCACTGTGTTTTAATCGAGAAGAAAATAAAGAAATTATTTTATCATTAAACTCCACGAGTAGAAGCTGGCGTTCCTTTGAAAGTTCAAATCTAATATTGTGTTATTCATCTACGTACGATGGCTAGACAAGAGGTCAAAACCTTAAAGCAAGCCTGTACTTTCAGGTAACTTCATGATAAACTGCCGAGTGTACATGAGACCTACTTAAGGCCAAAGGTTTTTAGTTGGTTTTACAGACCGTTTTCAGATTTGAATACAGTCTGTAAAGTGACTGTCAACCTCTTACATTGATTTTAATAGAAAATCTATGTAGCAGTCCCCACTGCACGGATTTTCCACCGGATGGTTTGTGG
Organism: Phyllomedusa bahiana; assembly: GCA_025379985.1. Lineage (NCBI taxonomy): Eukaryota > Metazoa > Chordata > Amphibia > Anura > Hylidae > Phyllomedusa > Phyllomedusa bahiana. The sequence continues at coordinate 20,516 of JAODAL010047136.1, read as the reverse complement.
CACAGTCGGTGTTCCTAAAAACTCACAACATGTTCATTCTTCCGCTTAGTTTTCGGGCAGAACATGTCCTCGTTTGCCCCACTTCCGGCCATGAAGTTAATGCTTTGGCTGGGGTGAGAATTTTGTATATATTTGTATATTAACACTGTATTGTATTAGGGGATTTACTAATGTTAGATACGTGTGGGTGTATGTTAAGTCATGCCACTTAAAGAATTTGTCAATGAATTTGTGCATTATCATGTGATTATAGAGAATAGAAGTTTCGGAGTTGATAATCGGAGAATGGGAGCTAGCTTCCCTTATTTATAATACAGCTTAGTTGTACGATAGAGATCGCGTGCTTGCGCATGCGCAATAGTGTAACTATGGGCGGAAGCCAGTACTCGCCCTTCTGATGACGTACATCCGTTTCTAGTCCGCACATTCGTTGTCCCTATTTAAGAATGCCGAGTAACAGTCTAACTGCGGCGCAGATTCTCCTTGCTGTTCCGAGCTTCGGCCGGCTTTATAATATTCCACAATTGCTAGTAAGTTATTTTACTTTGGATAATAGAACATATGGGACCTATTTAGAATCTTTTGTGAATTTTGAAACCTGTATACTTTGATCTATCTTAGGCGCCCGTTTATGTGCATGATTACAAGAAAAGGTATTGTACTTATATATAGTGGCTTGGCTTTGCATGCATTCCATATGTATACAACATACACATGTTATATGTTGTATTTTGTCCGTCTGTTTCAATGAGACTTTATGGCATCCAATCACAAAACACTGATACTGTTCATTTAAGCAATAGCCGCTTTGAGAAACTAGATGATGAATACCAGACAACTCCAGGCACGTTTAAGGGTGAGAGGTGACCAAGTGTCAAGTCAGACCATTCGTAACCATTTCCATCAGCCTAGACAAATTAACCACACCACCAGGCACAGGCATCATCGACGACTGGCAAGGGTACCTGACCTGATACATAGCGCGCTCCTTGACGTCTCCAGCATTGTTGGCAACCCTCATTTCTGCTCAGAGTGAATCGACTTTCATCACTGAACAGCACTGAGGGCCACTCGTCCAGCATAGATACTCCATGGCCCATGCAAGACAATGATGCCTGGTGGTGTGGTCAGCTCGTCTAGTACTCAGAACACAGTGATGGTTATGAATGGTCTGACGTGACTTTCGGTTGCCTCTCCCCTCCCTTAAAAGTGCCTGGAGTTGTGTGACATTCATCATCCGGTTCTGCAGGGCATTATTTACAATGAAGCAGTCATCAGTGTGTGATGGAGCCAAAGGAAGTCCACTTCTTTGCCTTTCTGTGACTCTTCCAGTCTCTCTGTATCTCTGTTGCAACCTGCTGATGACACTCTGTGACACTCTAAGCTCAGTGGTCACTTCCGTCTGAGAGCATCCTGCTTGAAGCCTCACAATGGCGAGGTACTGTTGATCAACTGTAAGGTGTTGTCTTGGTCTCATGATGTCAAAATGTGAACCACATGATGAATAAGACTGTTTAAATCCCAGTTTAAATTTATCTCCTAGATTTATTGGGCCATTCGGAGATCACACACCTGTTGTGAATTTTGCCATTAAGCTCCTTGTTAGAGATCAACAAGTTGTGCAAGTACTGAAAAATGGAACAGTTTGACATGAGCATTCTAAGGTCAAGAGATGGGCTCAATAAATTTATTAAAAGAAAATGAAATTTTAACCAAAGGACAAATATCCCTACTTTTTTGGAGTGGTGTGTGTGTATTTATATATATATATATATATATATATATTATTATATATATTATATATATATATATATACATTATATTATATATATATATATATATATATATACATACATACATATATATATCTGTGTGTGTATATGCATATGTATATATATATATTTATATATATATATACACATATACAGGCAGTCCCCTACTTACATCGTTCCGACTTACATACGTCCCCTAGTTACAATACGGAGACTTATGGGGCGTGGCTGACATTCAAACACTGAGTCACGCCCCATGATAACCAAGTGCCAGCATGCCACAGCTACACATGAGATACAGAAAGTGAGGTGAAATCTTCTAAAAAAAGTGCACAGACAGCAAAACAAATGTAAAAACTGTTCCCTGCACTATACCTAATTTTTTTTATGCTGGAATTACATTTAATAAATTACCTGTTTCCGACTTACATACAAATTCAACTTTAAGAACGAACCTACAGTCCCTATCCCGTTTGTAACCCGGGGACTGCCTATATATTATATTATATTATATAGTATTATATATATACTATATATATATATATATATTATATATATATATATTTATATATATATATATAAATAATGTTTGGGTTTTTTATTGTGTAGCTTAGCCTTTTTTAATTTCTTAAATATAAATCAGATAACCCCTCTAAGAGGGCTGAGCTGTAATACTACACATAAACCTTGGGCAGGAGTGGAGCTGTTTCTGGAAATGATCAACCAAAATTTCTTTATACAAATACAGTTAGATGAGCTATTCGATTATATGACTGTTACTATATCAGATTCATTACTTACCACTGGAAAGGCGGGCTACCTCAGAACATTTCCAGTAAGAACTCATGATAATACCACCCACCAACAATAAAATGAACAGGATGCTGGTTCCAATAATGGCATAAAGGCTGTGGATGAAACAGATGATGCTATTAGTACTTGAAATGTCAGCTATTTTTTTGCTTTTATAGAAAAAAAAATCAGCAGCATGAGCTTATTTTATCTCAACTAATGCAGAATATAGTGAAGTTGCTACTTGTAAATAGGAAAAGTGGATTTTTTTTTTGCGGCTTTGTATTTTTTACAACTTTTTATTAGTTTCCTTGTTTTGTATAACCCAGTAAATGTTTCTAACCACGTTAAGAATCTGCACGATCTTCTAACCGCCCTCATCTGAACAAGATGAGACAAGGAACCTGGGACTTAATGTGATCAGCTGTTACATATCTGGAAGCAGAGCCATCATTAGGAAATTTAGGACCCCATACAGCCAAAAGCACCCTAAAAAATTGTGGGGTAAAAAGGGAAAAATTGCAATTAGGCCATTTTTTGGTGGGGGAGAAGGAGGTTACTTATTTTGGAGTTCACCGTGCAGTAAAAACATTGTTCTCTTTATCCTATAGGGCAGTACAAATTCAGCAACACTAAATTAATTTATAATTTTTGTTATGTTTTACTACTTGTCAGGGAGCAACACTCTGCAGCAGCTGAATTGCGACCCCACCCTGATAGACAGTCTGCTGGTAGCTCTGTGAGTGACAGAGGTCCAGCCACTCCGGACAGGGGGCATGTCGCTCCAGCCAATGGGAGAACCCGAGACCCCTCCAATCAGCTACAGGGGCGGTATCTAGGGATCACATTTAAACTCCCTGCTAGCTAAGTGCCACACCTGCGATATTCTCCTGGCTGCCTTGCGTCCTGTGTTATTGTTTGTTGTTTGCTTACCTGTGTACCTGACCTCGACTTGTTCTCCTGACCCCGGCTTGTCTTCTGATTTTGTACCCCCTCCCGTTTGGCTTTTGACCTCGGCTTGTTTACGTTTACTCTTCAGTTCTGATTTGTGGCTTGGCGTTCCCGATTTGCTATTGACCCGGACTGTCTGACTATTCCTCCTCCTGACGGCCCCAGCACTCTAGCAGCGCAGGGACTGTCGCCCAGTTGGCGTCTGACGCCTAGGGCAGCACTTCAAGCAGGCAGGGACAGTGGGCTGGGTTCCAGTCAGGGCTCACTGTACCTCCTTTGACGTGACAGATCTATTCATTTGTTTTTGGTTAGCTGTAATTTTTTGGGGGTACAACCTTTGACCAGTTTGTGTTCCAATTTATTGTGGAAGCCAGATGAGCAACAAAAATTCTAGTATTTATTTTCTCCGGCAGTTAATCTTCAGGATTAAATACAGTTATATTGTACTCACTAGAACTTGTATGGATGCTACAATACCAGTTGTTTGTTTTATTAAATCCTTTGTATGATAGGAGAAGAGAGGTGGTCTTAAATTTAGATTTTTTTTATATTGCTAAAAAAATTACTTTTTTTAATCCTCTCTTGCACCCCAGGGTACTTGCTATTACAATACAGTACAGTATTTATGTACTGCGGTATATTATTTTAGTGACTCCCTATTAAAACTTGCCTCTGGTATTTGGAGTCTAATAGGAGCACATTCATAAGTAGCCCCTCCATTATGTCGGTAAGTTCCCAATTTGGAAGGCCCCTCCTATTAAGTAGGTAGAGCCCCACATTTTTATGCCCCCTTGCTAATTACACTAGGAAATAAAATAAAACTTGCCTCCTCCAATTACCCCACCAAGCTGCTAGCATCTCCAGCTGCTGTGTGTCCCATGCGGCATATTGTAGTGACCTCATCAGGCCACGTTTTGTCAGGCCGCTCCTCCCGGGACATGCCTGAGTCCTCACAGGCAGTCTGTGACTCTGCTGATAAATTTGCTATGGATGTTTCACACCACAAATTGGCAGCATCATAGGGTGACTGTGAGGCCCTGCCTCGTATGAGAGAAGAGGGGCATAGCTCTCATTATTACAATTTGTTAGAAAGAAACTGGCCTGTTCTTTTCAACAAACTTCTGAATGAACTGAACTTCTAGTCATCCCACCATCTACTAACAGACCTCACCCTGCTATTTCTCTCTCCGTGTGCGGCACCACCATAACTCCTAGGCAGCAGGCCCGCTGTCTGGGGGTTATACTAGACTCTGATCTGACCTTCACCCCTATATCCAATCCCTTGCCCACTCCTGTCACCTGCACCTCAAGAACATCTCCAGAATCCGTCCATTTCTCACTGTTCAAACAACTCAAACTCTCATTGTTGCTCTTATCCTTTCTCGTCTTGACTACTGTAACTCCCTACTTGTTGGTCTTCCTCTCTGCAAACTCTCCCCTCTCCAATCTGTCCTGAATGCAGCAGCCAGGCTTGTCTTTCTTTCCAGCCGCTATACTGATGCCTCTACCCTGTGTCAGTCTCTGCACTGGCTGCCTATTCAGTACAGAATACAACAGAAAATCATCACTCTCACACATAAGGCTCTCCACAGTGCTGCACCCCCATACATCTCCTCCCTTATCTCTGTCTACCACCCTACCCGCTCTCTCCGCTCTGCTACTGATCTAAGACTACACACCTCACTCATCCGAACCTCCCATGCCCGTCTCCAAAATTTTGCACGTATTGCACCAGTTCTCTGGAACATGTTACCTCATGTGATCAGGCACACTAGTAACCCTCACAGTTTTAAGTGCGCTCTGAAAACTCATCTTCTTAAACAAGCCTACTAAGATCCCTAATTATCAACCCCCCAAATTCTGTCACAGATTCGTCACTTCCTGCACTTTGGCACCCACAGGCACTTACCTATATATAGATGTATGGTTGGGATGGCAGGTTCATCCACATTTTATGTATACTAGCCCATATTTATGTAACCTGGCTGGTCCATTGTAAACCAAGCACTTGTCACCCTTTGTTTCACCCATACACCCTAATAGATTGTAAGCTCTTGCGAGCAGGGCCCTCACACCGCGTGTCTGATTTTATAATGTAATGTCTGGTTTGTCTGTGCTTATTCCCTCTATATTGTAAAGTGCTGCGGAATATGTTGGCGCTATATAAATAAAGATTATTACTATTAATGAAGCGGTAGTTGCCAGTGTCAGCACGCTACTTTGCTTCACATCTGATCTGGGCCTTGTACGACAGCACCAGCCGTAGTGCCCTGACAGCGGCCCCGTGTATAAGTGCAGTTGTTTATTAAAAGGAACCTGTCACATTGCAAATGCTATCTGATTTGTTGGTAACAGCTGAGCAGATTGATATATTGTTCTGTGAGAAACGTTTTAGTAGAATTTTTATTGAATTCATTTATCCCTCGCTTATTCTGGCTTTAGGAGTCCAGTAGTGGTGTTATCAGTGATTGGAAGCCTTCCTTGTATCAGTGTGCTTACAGAGATAGTTATCAATCACGGATAAGACCGCCCAATGGACTCCTTAACTATCAATTAGTAGAAGTTTAAATGAGCAGATCAGATAGTATAATTCAAGCTGTTGGGTGCAGATCCCTCTCTTTTTATATTAATATGAAAGGAATCAGATTAGAATTTTGGAATGATCTAGATGAAAAACCATTGTAATCTGACCATTCTGTTGCATCATGACAAAGTCTCACCATAGTAAAAGAATATGATTCAAATCTCAAACAATAGTGTATTTCTAGTTTAAAGACATCTTATATCTCCTAAAAAAATGCAGGTGCTGACATTCTGCACAATGTGAAAAAATTCTTTGTTTTTTACTCTCCAACTTTATGCGTGCTTCATGTAACCTTCAATCTACACCATGTTTATGTCTTTGCATCTTAATGACTTTGGCTTTGCTATGACACTTTATCAGTTTTTGTGTCCTTGCTGATGTATTCTTAAATTGTTTCTTGAACATCTACTGGAAGCAAAAGCTTTTAAAGCCACTATCTTGTCCCTTTAAAGAAGCTGGGCAATCCTGGCTTATTTTACTGCCCTTACAACTTGAACTATAATATATACTCTTAACAATAAACAAGGATTTAACTTTCAATTAATATCTTCAATTACATGTACTTAATTTTTTTTGGTAGCAAAATGCTTTACTGGTTTAAAGAGTCTGAGACCAAAGGATCTCACAATCTTATCTCCCTATCAGACACTCTGGGGCAATTTTATTACAAGCTTTTATCCTATTAGTATATTTATAGGATGTGTAAGGAAACCCACCATCTCCAGGACCCCAGCGCTGCAACAATACTAACCACTGAGCCCCTAGTATGGATGTAATTATAACCATAGCACCCATAGCAATAGAGGTTAAGTGGAGCCCACTTAAAGGGGTGTTCTGGGACTGATCAATGCTCGTTCGTCCGTCGGGGCATGAGTGAAAGTAGATGTTAAATTTCATACTTACCTCTCAGGGGCTCTTCTTCACTCCCGGCTGCTGATCCGTTTACCCAGGCTGAAGCAGCGAACGTTCATTATCCATGTGACATCTGCAGCCAATCACAGACCACAATGTGAAGTCCACATGAACCATCTGGCCTGTAATTGGCTGGAGCAGTCACGTGAACGATGAACATTTACTACTTCAGCCTGGGTAAACGGATCGGCAGCTGGGAGTGAAGGAGAGCACCCGAGAGGTAAGTGTATCTTCTACTTACACTCATGTCCCGATAGACGAATGAGTATTGATCATGATACCCTGACCGACGAACAAGCATTGATCAGTCCCAGAACATCCCTATAAGTAAAAGAACATTGTTCTATTGTAAGGAATAACAAGTTGTCATCTTTCTGGTATCTAGCACTACTATGTGGGTTCTCTGATATATGGCCAAGCTGTTTATACCTTTAGTTATTGCTATTTATGCTGCTGTTTCAATCTATTATCATTAGGACTTATAACACTTTGCTACAGGTCCCTATGAATTTGAGTTAGACCACTGTATGTTTTTCTACTTACTTGTTCACAATACACATGATCTGGGTTTGGTCCAAATTTCCGAAAAGAACGCACATTCTGTTGGTGCAAGTTCCGCCACAGGAAAATATACTACAGTACTGTTTGGGGAATACCTGGAAATTGTCATCCACATAAGGTGCACAGTCTTCAGCGAGCACTGAGAAACAGTGGGGAAAAAAATAGTTTGATTATTTCTGTAAATATCTCATATATAAATGGAGAAAGCGGTTAGTTTACGTTATGTTTTTGTGGAAACTCCTATAAAAGGTCAGTATGAGTTGGCATAGCAATAAATTATAAACACAGTTAGGGAATGTTCACATTTTATTTTATTTTTCTAGACTATGTCTACATGGCATTGGACCAAAAAACTCACTGAAAACCAAATCCTAAAAATGTTCATAAAACTGAGTATTTTGGCCACTGCCTGTCAAAAGCTGCTGAAAAAAAAAACAGTTTTTTTGGCACATCTTGCATCTTTCTGTGCGTTTTTGGCACGTTTTTTTTACAAAGAAATGCAAAGCATTAGAATTGCTATGGATTTCTGCAACAAATGCACCAATAAAAGTGACAAAAAATGTTTGCTGCTTTGCATAGACTCCAATAGTAAATTTCTGCCCTGCTCTGGCATTTTTTTGCAACATTTCAAAAAATGACCAACAAATATAGCAGAAAAAGAAACAAAAACATTCTGTGGAGACAGCAGAACGTTTTTACTATGCAAGTCTATGGGAGCAGGAACCCTGGCCCCTCCATCTCCCTATTCATATGACTCAGTGTCATATTTGCCTGCATCAGGCTTTATGCATTGGCATTTTTTTTCTGTATAGGAAAGCACAGTGAACTACACCGTCTATCCAGTGGGCCACCGAAAAGAAACCCCAAACTGCTCAGTATATGTTTTTTTCTTTTTTAATTTTGTGCCAATGGGTGATGTATACCTGTTTGGCTATACAGTGGCATACATATGAGCATTCGGGCAGAAGTATACACTGAGGGGATTCTTCTGATGCATATATCTCATAGAAGGCTTAGATGTGAGGTGGTGATTGGAGCCTCACAAACAATACTCAATTGCAAATACAGTTCTACCTTCTTCAGACAATTTTGGGCTTCCTACTCCACAAGATCCACAATGTTATTTATACAAAAATAAAAAGAGGTCCATTGGTAATACTAAACATTTTCCCTCTTTCTTTCTCCAAAGTTTTCTATGGCACCATATATCTATATACACCCATTAGCCAGAACATTAAAATCTATTATTGTGTAGGTCCCATTAGGGCCACCAAAATAGTGAAGACCAATTGAGGCATCTGTCTCAAGACCTCAGAAGGTGTCCTGTGGTGTCTGGCTTTAAACTTCAGCAGCAGGTCCTTTATGAACTGTAAATTGTGAGCTAGTGCCTCCACATATTGGATTTGATTTTCCAGTTTATCCCACAGATGTTCAATCAGATTGAAACCTGGGAGATGTGGGAAAAAGCAGAATAAAGTCAACACCTTGAACTTCTTCCCTTGCTCCTCAGACCATTCCTGAATCATTTTTGCATTGTGGCCGGGGCAATGTCCTGATGAAAGAGGCCAACGACATTAGGGAATGTCATAGTCATAAAAGGATATACTTGATCTACAACAATATTAACCCCTTCCTATGTTTTTTCCCCCTCCCTGTCTTCTAAAATCCAGAACTTTTTTTATTTTTCCATTGACAAACCACAAAGGTAAAAAAAAGTGGTATGAAATTAAAAAAAAAAAACTAACTTGCGTCATATTTGTGTTTTTTTTCCCCTGGTTTAAATGTTTTTTCTTTAGTTTAAATGTGTGTTATCGGTGTTTCACAAGTTGGTACAATTCTGCCAATACCATGTAGGTAGGGTTTCTGTTATGTTTTAGTACCATAAAAAAAAATCCAAATACTCTCTATTGGTCCATTTATTGCGACCAATAACATTTTTGTACTTTCACCTATGGACTTAGGTGAGGATGCAATTTTTGTGGTCTGAAATTTACTTTTTATTGATACCATTTGGAGATAAATCTACTTTTTGATCCCTTTTTATTCCAATTTTTATGGGATACGAAAAGACCAAAAAAACCCGCAATTTTGGAATTTGCTATTTTTTTTCTTCTATGGTTTTCAGCCTATGGAATAATTAATGTTATATCTTAATAGATGAGACTTTTATGGACGCGGTGATACCAATGATGTGTTTCATATTTTTATTTGTAAAATGGCAAAAAGAGGGAGTTTTTTAAAATAATTTTTATTTAATTTTCCACTTTAAATTATTTTTTTTACATATACTTAACCACTAGGGAACATGAATATTAACACACCCTATAGAAACAATGTCAAAGTACGACGATGGCGGTTCTAACTTTTTCTGCCTGTGGTTTCATAAGGTTTCATAAGGTTTCTAGCAGCCATTGTAATGGATTGGAACCCTGCTCTAACTCTGAAGGGAAGCAAAATTAGAACAGCAGTGTATTTGGTAGTAGTCTTTATATTTAGATACATGCTTAAAGCTAATCAATGAAACAAGAATACCCATTTAGGTACAATATCATATTTTAAAGTTAAAAACAACCTAAAAAAAAATAACATAAACACTATGGGCTTCATTAATCAAAATTGTTTTACTGTAGAACTGTCTTTATTGCCCATTGCTATCAATAGCTTGGACCGCTATATTTTAAACATGGCACAGGAATGTACTATAATATCGGGTTTTCTCCACAACCCTAAACATAGATTCTGGCACAAAAGACAATAATAGTCCAAAATATATTCAAATATTGCTTTTTATCAAAATTTCAAACACCCATATAAACTCTGTTTTTTAAAAAATTTATAGCAAGAAATAGAACCTGTGATCCATGGAACGAAAGTTTCTCATAGCATAGTTGCAATGTGCGACATGAGTCCTTAATCGCATTGTAAACTTGTAATAACGCGGACAGGATAGTTACATCAGTCTCGACATACTTCCAAGCCCCAACCGTGGTGACTTTTCGGAGGGAACGCCTCCTTCCTCAGACCGGCGCACATAGGAACGGCGGGTATGCTATGAGAGACTTTCGTTCCATGGATCACAGGTTCTATTTCTTGCTATAAATGTAAAAGATCCCGGAGTTTGTATGGGTGCTTGAAATTTTGATAAAAAGCAATATTTGAATATATTTTGGACTATTATTGTCTTTTGTGCCTGAATTTATTGCCCATAGCAACCAATCAGATCTCAGCTTTCATTTTTCAAGAGGAGTTTAAAATGTGAATCCTGAGCTCTGATTGGTTGCAATAAACGGATCAGCTACAAAATGTCCAATGATGTCTATGCACTTTGTATCCCTGTCATAATTTGTGCAATAAATATGACATTATGCTCAGTTTTTGGTTGACAGACACAGCAATAAATAAAAATTGCTTACACAGCAATGTCAGCTTAAAAATAGATATTAATGGTGCAATCTAGAATTCCCACACTTGAAAAAAACCACACACACACAAAAGAAAATTATACTATGTACACAAATTGCCCTCTAGTGCACAGTACCGACCCATCACATGCTTTAACAAGAAAAAAAATATTCTATAAAGCATTCCTTTTTATGGAGGTAGTCTCACCTAGAAGCATAGTCAAGAGCCACATGGTGGCACTTAGGCTACGTCTACACAGCATAGCTTTACCATTGAATTTGCAGAGGTAGCCGTCGATACCGGGCCCTGCAGTCTGAGGGGGGCCAAAAGCCCTTCTGCCACATAATGAGACACCAACATTGTAAGTGGCACATGGTAGCTGGGGGGCCCATTTCACTTTTTGCACTAGGGCCCAGGAGCTTCAAGGTATGCCTTTGTATGAAGCACACTGCATATTCCGCAGGATTCTGGCGGATTGCCGTTGGATTGCTGTACATTCAATTGTATGGGCCAACGGCAAATCCAAAAACCGACCGCGTTTTTAGCGCAAATCTGTGGCAAAAACCATGGTCCACCATTTGTTAAAATGCCGTTGGATTTGGATGACATTTTAACAAATGCTTCTAGACTTAGCCTAACAGTGCATTTGGTCTGTACTGTGGACCTCGTTGACCTGTAGTGCACTCTGCACACCACCATATGGGTCTGTGCACACATCATTGCTGATTTCATGAGTTCTAAGTGTACGTCCACACGACATGTAAACATTTTTAACAAGTATTTCACAAGCTATTGCATTGGTCATTTTTTAACTCGTGGTTTACAGTCAGAAACGAGTCCCATCCTTTTCTACGTAGTTTTGAACACGGATTGTTTGTTAAAAACCACATACAAATGTTTTTAGCCATCCCCATTGACATCAATCCGAAATTTCCATATGACCAAAAATTAACATCTTCTAAGTTTTTTTTACAATGAAAAACCAACTGCCGAAAATACACCTTTCATGAACTGCAACAAGTACAGTATCAAGGTCAATAGGGATGATTTACTATTGGTATTAGATAACTATTTCAAGTCAGAATCCATGTGGATTCCTAATTGAAATACTCGTCGTGTTGCCAGAGCCCTAGAGTCCTAGAGTAGGTAAGTAAAACTGTTAGAAAAAATTGTGTGTAAAAAAAAGAAGATACATAAAGGTGACGTGTAAGACCATACATGTGTTTTGTCCTCCCTTATATATGACTATAGCTATAAAGTAGATTTATTTTATTCATTTATATAGCACTTTTATATTCCACAGCATTGTACAGAGATTCTCATTGTTGACATTGGTCCCTACTCCCATTGGGGCTCATAGTCTAAAATCCAGATTATCTGCTTGAATGTTTTCAGAGTGTGGAGGAAATCAGATTACCTGTAGGAAATCCACATAAACACATAGAGAACATACAAATTCCATGCAGATGTAGTCATTGGTGGGATTTGAAGCCAGGATACCAGTGCTAACCACTGAGCCACCGTGCTGCCCCATATTGGTGTTAATTGTGAAAGTATTACCTAATGGGGCAGAGAAGAGTACCAAGAAAACAGGACTGAGGTAAGATGAATCAATGTAGTGAGACAACCCCTTTAATGAAAAAACTTCCACAAAATCGTTTTCCAGAAAATAGGTCAGATTTCTTAATACTCTCTAATACTTAGTGTAAACTAAAAATGAGCCAGACATTTCACAGTATTGATAAATTTGGAGCATGTTTAGACCGTCTAGTCTACATTTACATTTTCTTTTTGTTGGCTTAGTTTATGCAAATTACTGCGGCAACAGTTTTAACTATTTTTTTGGTGCATGGCAAAAATAAGGACACATGTAGCTTGCAATTTCTTCAAGATAAGTGAAATAATAATAACGATAAAAAAATTATAATAAATATTTCCAAGTTATTCAATATTTTTGTCATTTACAGCTGAAATGCTGAATAGCAGAAACTCTAAAAATATGACTTTATTACTGTTTGTTATTAGTTTAGTTAATTTACAACATTTTCTATGTTGTTGCATAAAACATAGAAGGGCGTGTATTTAATATCACCCTCTGATTACATAGCCTCAGTGTATTCTACAATGTTGTACCATGTTGGTGCCAATATTCAAAAAGGGGTCAAAAAGTGATCCAGGAAACTATAGGCCGGTAAGTTTGACCTCTGTTGTAGGTAAAATATTTGAAGGTTTTCTTAGAGATGCTATCCTGGAGTATCTCACTGAAAAAAAAATGTATAACGCCATTCCAGCATGGGTTTATGAAGGATCAGTCCTGTCAGACTAATCTCATCAGCTTCTATGAGGAAGTCAGTGCTAGACTGGCATTTGATACGGTGCCACATAAAAGGTTGGTAAATAAAATAAGAATGCTTGGACTGGGGGGACATGTGTGCAAGTGGGTAAGCAACTGGCTCACTGATAGAAAACAAAGGGTAGTAATTAACGGTACATACTCAGACTGGATTGCTACTGCTAGTGAGGTACCACAGGGGTCAGTATTGGGCCCTATCCTCTTCAACATTTTCATTAATGATCTTACACAGGGATTGCACAGTAGAATATCGATCTTTGCAGATGATACTAAGCTTTGTAAAGTAATCAACACAATAGAGGATAATGTGTTATTACAAAGGGATCTGGATAAGTTGGAGGCCTGGGCAGGGAAATGGCAGATGAGGTTTAATACAGATAAATGCAAGGTTATGCACATGGGGAGGAAAAATCCATTACATGATTACATGTTAAATGGAAAAAAGGCTGGGTAAAAGTGACTGGAGTAGGACTTGGGAATCCTGGTGGACAGTAAACTTAACTGTAGCAGCCAGTGTCAGACAGCAGCTGCCAAGGCAAATAGGATCATGGGGTGCATTAAAAGTATTATTAGTGATTGCCAGCATGGATTTACTAAGGACAGAAGCTGTCGGACCAATCTGATTTCTTTTTTATGAAGAGGTGAGTAGAAGTCTGGATAGCGGGGCAGCTGTGGATATTGTGTTTTTAGACTTTGCAAAGGCATTTGACACTGTCCCTCATAAGCGTTTGTTGGGTAAACTAGAATCCATTGGGTTAGAGATAACAGTGTGTAATTGGATCAAAAACTGGCTGCTAGATCGTACCCAGAGAGTGGTGGGTGGTAAATGACTCCTACTCTGAGTGGTCCCCGGTCGTGAGTGGTATGCCGCAGGGCTCAGTATTGGGTCCTCTCTTATTTAATGTATTTATTAATGATATAGTAGAAGGGATCGATAGCACCGTCTCGATTTTTGCAGATGACAACAAGCTATGCAGGGTAGTGCAATCTATGGAAGATGCTCATAAATTGCAAGCAGACCTGGACACACTGAGTGCTTGGGCATCCACTTGGCAAATGGGGTTCAATATGGATAAATGTAAGGTTCTGCATCTGGGGAGAAATAATTACAGGCATCATATGTGCTAGGGGAGAAAAATTTGGGAGAATCGCTTGTTGAGAAAGATCTGGGTGTTCTTGTAGATCATAGACTACAGAATAGCATGCAATGTCAATCAGCTGCCTCTAGAGCAAGTAAGATATTGGCGTGTATTAAAAGAGGCATGGACTCCCGGGACAAGGATGTAATTCTACCACTGTATAAAGCATTGGTGCGTCCTCACTTAGATATGCTGTTCAGTTCTGGGCCCCAGTTTATAGAAGAGATGTAATGGAGCTAGAGAGAGTACAAAGACGAGCAACCAAACTTATAAGGGGAATGGAGCATCTTAGTTATGAGGAGAGGTTAGTAGAATTGAACTTATTTAGTCTTGAGAAAAGACGGCTTCGGGGGGACATGATTAATTTATATAAATATATAAATGGTCCCTACAAAAAGTATGGGGAGAAATTATTTAAAGCCCCCTCAAAAGACAAGAGGACATTCCCTTCAGCTGGAGAAAAAAAAGGATTCAATCTCCAGAGGAGAAAAGCGTTCTTCACTGTAAGAACTGTGAATCTGTGGAATAGCCCACCTGAGGAGCTGGTCACGACAGGAACTGTAGAGAGTTTCAAGAAAGGCTTAGATACCTAGCTGGAACTAAAGAATATTAATGCGTATGTAGCCATGTAAAATTCTGGATCCTGGCTGGTGGAGGCTCTGGGGTCAGAGATATGGTCTACACTGGAGCAGATTGGTTCATGCCTTGTGGGTCTCAAGGTAATTAACCAGTGGTGAGGCTGACATAATGTCCTTGTCTCTCTCCCTTCACCCATTTCCCCCACCCTTGGTTGAACTTGATGGACACGTGTCTTTTTTCAACCGTACTAACTATGTAACTATGTAACTAAAAGGGGCATAGAGGCACATGATGAGAACATTATTCTCCCATTATACAAGTCACTGGTTAGACCACACATGGAATATTGTGTACAGTTTTGGGCACCAGTGCACAGGAAAGACATTGTAGAGCTTGAACAGGTACAAAGGCGGGCAACAAAATAATAAAATGACTGGGGGGAAACTAAAAATACCCAGAAAGCTCAGCAAGCTTGGGGTTATTTAGTTTAGAGAAAAGACGGCTTCAGGGGACATAATAAATATGTTTAAATATATCAAAGGGCCAATATAGAGATCTCTCCCAAGATTTTTTTTATACCCAGGACTGTATCAAAAACAAGGGGGCGCCCTCTAGGTCTTGAGGAACGAAAGTTTCTACATAAACATAGAAAGGGATTCTTTACTGTAAGAGCAGTGAGACTGTGGAAGTCTCTGCCAGAGGAACTTGTCATGGTGAATTCACTAACAGAGTTCAAAATGGGTATGGATGCATTTCTAGATGTAATAATATAACAGGTTATGGTGTCGAGTATTCTGGAGGGGGGTCGTTGATCCAGGGATTTATTCTGATTGTCAGATTGGAGTCTGGAAGGAATTTTTCCCTAAAATGAGGACAATTGGCTTCTACCTCATTGGGGTTTTTTGCCTTCCTCTGGATCAACACTTTAGCACAACAGGCTGAACTGGATGGACGTCTTGTCTTTTTTCGGCCTTACAAACTATGAAACTATGTTGTAAGATATTCTAATGAACAGCATTGAGGTTTACTGAATACTATAGGAAAGTAAAGGTTTAAGCTTTTCCCTCTAATTTAGATAAAATCTTAGGTACCTACCTTCTGATATGCACAGAAGACACATTGCAGCACAGAGCGAGGCAACCAGTGCTTGTGCCATAGCAATGCAGAAAAGTGATCTGTGGATGTTCCTCACCACAGTCTAATTATGAACACGTTCACATCTTCAGCCTACGCCCCCTTTTTTTGTAACACGTTAGGTTTTGTTTTCCTAGAATTCATCTGATTCACGAGAAATCAGTTTCTGGCACAAGATACTGGCCCAACATCTGCCAGCAACGCCTTTGTGTTTTTTTTTTTGGCAAGCAGCCTATTATGTCCTATTGTATAATGTTGGATAGGTGGGCAGCAACGGTGGCATACACAAAAGTGTAGATTTATAAATACAATCTAATACTTTACAAACTTTGACTACACAATCCTACAATGAGCAACATTTATCATAGTGTTGATAAATCAGGCTTGTGTATGGATTGTCCGGTCTAACTTTACAACTTCTATTAGTTGGCTTACTTAATGCCACTAGTTACTCCAAAAGTTTGGTGCATTTCTTCTGCAGCACGTTTCACATAAACCAAACCCCCTTCTGTGAAACTATGCCCCTCTTACTGAAAATAAGCCTTTTTTTGCACCAAAGTCGCAAAAAGAGGCATATCCTCAGTAAGAGTGTCCACAAACGTCCTTAAACACATGATAAATGTGGTGCAAAGCATGAACATCAGTATTTTGGTGCACATTGGACTAGAATTTTGCAGCAATTGCCATAATAAATACGCCCCAATGTGTGGGCCCTATTCTATGAGGGGACAATATGTTGGCATTATTCTTTGTGGGTACAGTGTGTGGGCACTATTCTATGAGGGGACAATCTGTTGGCATTATTCTTTGTGGGTACAGTGTGTGGGCACTATTCTATGTGGGGACAATATGTTGGCATTATTCTTTGTGGGTACAGTGTGTGGGCACTATTCTATGAGGGGACAATATATTGGCATTATTCTTTGTGGGTACAGTGTGTGGGCACTATTCTATGTGGGGACAATATGTTGGCATTATTCTTTGTGGGTACAGTATGTGGGCTCTATGATATGTGGGGACAATATGTTGGCATTATT
Organism: Phyllomedusa bahiana; assembly: GCA_025379985.1. NCBI lineage: Eukaryota > Metazoa > Chordata > Amphibia > Anura > Hylidae > Phyllomedusa > Phyllomedusa bahiana. The sequence continues at coordinate 3,300 of JAODAL010047136.1, read as the reverse complement.
CTTTGTGGGTACAGTGTGTGGGCGCTATTCTATGTGGGGACAATATGTTGGCATTATTCTTTGTGGGTACAGTGTGTGGGCACTATTCTATGAGGTGACAATATATTGGCATTATTCTTTGTGGGTACAGTGTTTGGGCACTATTCTATGTGGGGACAATATGTTGGCATTGTTCTTTGTGGGTACAGTGTGTGGGCACTATTCTTATGTGGGGACATTATGTTGGCATTATTTCTTTGTGGGTACTAATGTGTGGGTCAACTATTTTATATAGTTGGATTATTCTTTGTGGGTTTTACAGTGTCGTGGGCACTTTTTTTTATGTTGGCATTACTTATTTGTGGGTACAGAGTGTCGGTGGGCAACTATTCTAAGTAGGGGACAATAATATTGGCATTTATTTTTGTGGGTACAGTGTGTGGGCTCACATATTCTATGTGGGGACAATATGTTGCATTGTTCTTGTGGGTAACTGTGAGTGAGCACTATCTGATGTGTAAAAAAAACTTTGAGACTCCGGATTCACTATCTTGATCAGAACATGTTTTAGTGCCACGACTGCCAACGTGGTCTACAAACGTCGGCAGTCCTATCTATTTTTACCTCTCAATCGTGCAATCAGGCTCTCATGGGTTCACGACCTCCTATTATTCTGAGTAGAAAAATAAAAAACACACAACCCTGCATGCTGCCCTTACTTTTGACAGCCTGTGAGAGGGGGCGGGTGACAGAAACTCAAAATGGAAGCGGAGTGTTGATACCTCTTCCTTCCCATATTGGTTAAAAATCAAGTTATACAAGTATACGTATGTTTCTGCACACAAAAAAATTTCTGAAAAAAAACGTATGCATACTGGGTGCCATGGCAGGGCTGGGCAACAAGGTAATTTTTCATTGTAACACTCACTAGACGCGCCTGCGGCACATTTCCTGACAAAAAAGGGCATACACTACGACGAAAATCCCTTAAAAGAGAGCGATTTATGCTATCTTATCTATCATGAAAAAAAACTTTGAGACTCTCGGTTCACATATCTTGATCAGAACATGTTTAAGTGCACGACTTCAACGTGGTCTCAAAAACGGGCAGTCCTCATCCTATCTTTAATCTCAATCGATAGCCTAATCAGGCTATCCTGGGTCACCGATCCATTATTCAGAGAGAAAAAATAAAAACACACCCAAACTGCATAAGCTGCCCGTTCTTATGAAGCCTGTGAGAGTGGGCGGGGACAGAACCCAAAATGGATGCACCTTTCTTCCCATTATAGGTTAAATCAATGTATACCACAGTTAACGTATGTAGTCTGCACCCACAACTTTTCCTGAAAACGTTATGCAAACCTGGGTGCAACACTGGTGGGCTGGGCACACATGTAATTATACATGTACCACAACTAGACCGCGCCAGCGGCCACATTGCTGCAAAAAGGGCAATACACTAGTCGAAATCCCTAAAGAAGGCCTTTTTGCTTCTACATACATGAAAAGTAATCTTTGAGACTCTCGGTTATCATATCTTGATCAAGACCATGTTAAGCTGCAACGACTCAAAGTGGTCTCAAATCGGCAGTCTATCCTATCTTTTACTTCAAATCGAGCAAATCCGGCCTGCTCAATGGGTCACGACTCCATTATTCACGAGAGAAACAAACTAAAAAAACCAACCTGCATAAGTCTTGCCCTTCTGTATGACAGCATGTGAGAGTGGGAGGGGACAGTAAACCAAAATGGAAGGCACATTTCTTCCCATATAGGTTAAAATCAATGTAATCCAAGTATAACGTTATGTTTCTTGCACACAAAAAATTTCTGAAAAAAACGTATGCAAACCTGGGTGCCCACTGGGCAGGGCTGAGGCACACATGTAATTATATACATGTACACACACAGACCGCGCCCCCCACCCCCTCCCCCCAAAACCGGCAACATTTCTGCATAAAGGGCAATACACTACGACGAAATCCATAAAGAAGCATTTATGTATTCTATATCATGAAAAAATTTGAGACTCTCGGTCACATAATCTTGATCAGAGACATGTTTAAGCTGCCCCCGACTTAAAAGTGGTTCAAATCGGGCGTCCCAAATTATCTTTACCTCCAATGACCCAATCGGGCCTTCACGGGCACCGACCCCAATTCAGAAGAAAAAATAAAAAAAACAACCCAACCCTGAAAAAAGCTGCCCTTTTGACAGCCTGTGAGGTGGGCGGGGACAGAAACCAAAATGGAAGCACCCCTTTTTTCCAAATGGTTTTAAAATAATGTAACCAAGATAGTTTTTTTCTGAAAACAAAACATTTTAAAAAAAACGTATGAAAAACTGGGTCCCACGGGCAGGGCGCGGCAACAGTAATTATACATGTACACAAAGACCGCCCCAGCGGCACTTTCTGCAAAAAGGGTCATTAGTAAAAATCCCAAAAAGGTTTTTTGTATTATCATTTTGAAAAAAACCCGGGGCTCTGGTTAAAATACATGATAAAAACATGTTTTGGGGCCCTCCCGGGCACCCAGGGTTTTAAATCGTTTTCCAAAATTTTTTTTCGAAAAAATGTTAAATTTGGGTAACATTTTTTTAAACCAAGGAAAAAATCCCCATTTTGGCTGCCCCCTAAACAGCTTTTAAAGAAGGGCGCGAAAATTTGGGGTTTTTTATTTTTTTAATAAATCGGGGGGTGGGGGACCCCTGTTTGGCTCGTTGGGGGTAAAGATGGATAGGACTGCCGATTTGGCCCAGTTTGAAGTCTTGGGGCAAAACAGTTTGATCATGAAGTGAACCAAAGGTCCCAAGTTTTTTCATTATAAAATAGCATAAATGCTTCTTTTTAGGATTTCGACGTAGGTATTGCCCTTTTTGCAAAAATGTCCCCTGGGGCGGTCTGTTGTGTACTGTAAATTAACTGTGTGCCAGCCCCTGCCAGTGGCCCCCAGGTTTGCATACGTTTTTTCAAAAATTTTTTTGGGCAGAAAACTACGTTATATTGGTGTACATTGTTTTTAACCCTATAGGAAAGGAAGGGGGCTTCCATTTTTTTTTTCTGTCCCCCCCACTCTCGGCTGTATGAAGGGCAGCTTTGCGGGGTTGGGGTTTTTTTTTTTTTCTCTGAAAAATGGAGGTCGGTGCCCAGTGAGGGGGCCTGTTGGCTCGATTGGGGAAAAAGATGGTAGGACTCCCCGATTTGAGACCCTTAAAGTCGTTGGGCAGCTTAAAAATGTTCTGTAAATGTAGTAAACCCGGGGAAAGTCTAAAAGTTTTTTTCATGTATTTAATGCAAAAATTTCTTTTTAAATTTAG
>JAODAL010047135.1:0-30235 GCA_025379985.1 Phyllomedusa bahiana | reverse complement strand
GAAAGTGCTCCGTACTGGCGCGTAAAGGGCAAAATTTTTCTGCGCGGCGAGGGGATGGCTCCTGTTCCGAGAATGAACACAATCCACAACATGTGCTCCTCCGGAATGCTGAGGGAGAGAGAGAGGAGGCTTCGGGAAGACCGGGGAGCGGGAAGGGGAATGATGAGGCCGGGGCTGGTCATTTTCCTGATGGAGCCTTTTTTGCCTTTGGGGTGAAATGCACGTCAATGACGTGGCAGATGGACAAGTATCAGAGATTCCGGGAGGTCCTCGCTGCCAGGCTACTTGACCTGTAAAAGGGGCCCTTTTTAAAGGGTGGCGCACAGGGCACCCGTTCCAATTAGTTCCGGGGGACGGGGTGGGGAAATTTGAATGGCGTAATCCCCCACCAGGAGTCCCCTGCGCAGATTCAGAGAGGGGTTTCAGGGGTGATGCCCAGCGGGTTCCTCAAAGCACACCGGAACCCCTAAAAAGGCCTGTAAATCACCCCATCAAAGGATCCCCCCCTTCCCCCAAGGGGGGTGTAGCCCCAGCCAGACCTTTCCAAGAGCATACAGGAAAAAAAGGCCACTTTTGCCCGTTCAGACGGAACTGATGGGCCATATTTCCACGTGATGGAGCATTTGCGTAATTTTCCCCTGCGATTTTTCGGATCTCCATCAAATTTCGGGGGGGACGCAGTCAGGCTTGGGTCCCACAGAGGCAGGAGAGGCAGGGGCAGAAACGGGTGGAAGGGGGGGGGTTTGCTGCTGAAAAAGCGCCCAGCTGTTGATCAGGGCCGTTTTATCCAACTGTTGTCCCCTGTTGGCCAGCTGCTGGATTGCGGGGCAACGATGGGGCTCCCCAGGTCGCTCCCCGCGATGTGGTTTTTTGGGGGGTGGCCGAGGTGTCACGTGGTACAGAAAATGGTAGACAACCCAAGTCAAGTCAGGCCAAGGGTGGGGGCGGGCAGCGAAGTCGAGGACGTAAGCAGCGGGATGGTACACGGAATGGGCAAAACCGGTAAAAAGAAAAGGGCTTCCTCTCATGGAAAAGGGCGCTATGGATTCGGCAATGAGGGTCCCAAGTGGACCCTTAAAAGGGACAGGGCCAAAAAACCCATTTACTCGTGCTGTTACTTTAAATTGAGAGGCTGGCCACAAAAATGAGGGGAATAGGAGCGCGACGGGAAAGTGGATGCCCCCGATGAGCACTTCCCGCCGGACCGACAAGCGGACCTGGCCCGCTCCCCCTGAGCCAACCCGGGGCCCCCGGCCCCCGCGGTCACTCGTTACAGTGACTCATCTTTAAACTGCCTACCATTTTAAAAACGTCTGTGTTTTAGAGACAATTATTAAATATACCCTGATAAGGAAAATACCCACATATCCTCTTCTGCTGGTAGCAATTCCACAAATGAAGCAATATAACACGCATTAAACACACTAAAATCTTTTTTGCTTTTGCTTGACATTGAGTTTTTCTGCCTAGATAACGTGTAACCAGAATACCCTAGTCCTTTTCTTTTGTTCTCTTATCCTCGGTTAAATCCAATTTAATGTATTTACAATGCAATACTGACCAAAAGTCATCTGCCATGTTCTTACCCACATATTATTGATCATTGGCTAACGAAAATAAAGAAATAAAAATGAACTCATTGAATTCATTTTTTTTGCTTATTTCTTACCCCCCTTTCCCCCCCAAACCAATCCGTACTAAATATTTCCCAAATCAGTAACTCCACCCCTTCATATTAGGGGCAGCCGAAAGTGGGGAAGTTGCACCTAACATCCCATCCCTGCATCCGACAGGGTTTCGGGTCGGTGGACCGCAATTTTTGCCAAAAAAAAGGCGCAACCTGATCAAAATGTCGCCCCTTTTTATAACAGTATTTGCTTTAAAAGAGAAATTTCAAAATAATAAAAAAAAGAAGCAGTGCTATCAACCCAAATGATGTAAGGGAAAACAATTCAATTTTTTTTTAAAACAATAAGACATTTTTAAGTCGGGAAAGGTTTTCAGAAATCAAAATTTGGGGATAACCATAATTTTTTCATTCAAAATTCCTTTTCCTTTTTCCCTACCACTTTTTTTGCCATCCAAGGCTTGTCCTTGGGCAAACGATTGGGGAAGGGACCACAGCATTGGGTTTTTTTATTTTTTCCCTTCATTAAATATTTTTGGTTAAAAGGTGACACCAAAATCGAATACATTAAGTAGAATGAGGGGGTTTGGGAAAATTAAACTGACACGGGAAAATTTAATGGCGTAGACAATAGAGATGTTGTTTTTAAAAAATTTGTGCATTTGGTCTTTTTTTTTTTTCCAGTTTTTGTATATACATTTTGGGCTGTTTGGGAAAGGTTTTCACAAATTTTTTGGGTTAGTGCCACTTCGGGCTTTTAAGTAAATCAAAAAAATAAAAAGTGAAAATGGACATTTTTGAAACCAAATTTTGGGGCATACACAAATATAAAAAGACACATATGCATTTTTTCCCCTTTTCGTTTCTAAATTTGAAATCAAAAATCTTACCCCCCCATTTTACTTTCAGTTGGGGTTTTCCAAAAATTTATATATGAAAAAGCCAAATCCCAAAATAATTAAGAGGGAAATTTTTAGGGAAATTTTTTTTGTTTTTTTTCAAAGTAAAAAGTTTATATTTGGTTAATTAGAAACACACGTTTTAGGATTTTTTTAATTTTAAAACGGGGCAAAAACCCACACTGTTTTCTGTGTAGAACACAGGGGAAAAAAAAAGTCTAAACAAATAAGTCTCAAAGATATCAGGAATGAGAATTGTTGGGCTTGCACAAGTCTGGATCATTCTTTGGGCGCAATTTCACAGATTCACTAAAGGTGCTAGTTCATCTTGTAGAATAAATATATGCAAGTACATAACAATTTGGGAATGTCCAGCACCATACGCTCAGGAAGGTGATGGGGTTCTGTGTAGTGTTGAGGCGATTGCATTGCTCATCGAATCGATCGATGGTCGACCATGCATCTACAAGATATTCAGTGTTCGCTGATGTGGGGGTTATAGTTATCACCGATGACCATTAAAGTCTTATGGAGAGCAAATAACCTTATTCTTACACCCAAACAGGGCTGGAGAAGCTGGGAATTACATCCTACAAACAGTCAAATGGATACGTGCTACTCTTAGGCCATACTATTAGGTTATAAAAGCCTCAGAAAAAGAAAAAATGCAACCAGGCCATTCACTCATCCCTGTCTTGCACCACACGCATGACGCTTAAACCTGCATGACCACAAATTAAAAGTCAGAAGGCAGTATGATTTGAAACCATCATTTTTACTTGAATCTGGACATTGAATATCCCTGCTCCTGAGAACGCAGTATGTGCCAACCTGCATGACTGCAGATTTTAAAAAGTGCCGGAAAATGGGAGTCTTTCAACACCTTTTTAGTTTCATGGACACTTGACGTATAACTGTCATGGACCACAGATTGAGCCCCTCAAACCTGCATGTCCTCCGATAAAGTGCCGGATAAAGGATTTCGCGTTCAACCACACCATTTAGTGTTACTGGACATTGATATAAACCTGTCCTGGACCCACAGCAAGAGCCCAAACTGCATGACCCCAGATTAAAATAGTGGCCGGTAAAAGGGTCTTTCAACACCATTTTAGTTTCACTGGACATTGATGTTATACCTGTCTGGACCAACAGCATTGAGTCCCCAAACCAGCTGACCCCAGTTAAAATGTGACCAGAAAAAGGAGTCTATTCAACACCATTTTAGTTTCAACTGGCATTGTATACTGTCTTGGACCACAGCAAGAGCCCCAAACCAGGCTGACCCCGATTAAGAAACATTGCGGGAAAAAAGGAGTCTTTCTAACCACCATTTAGTTTCACTGGACCATTGATATACTGAGCCTGGGCCGCAGGCATGAGCCCAAATCTGCATGACCCCAGATTGAAAATAGTGCGCGATAAAGGAGAGTCTTTCAACCACCATTTTATGTTTCACTGGACATTGAATTATACCTGTCCTGGGACACAGCATGAGCCCAAACCTGCATGACCCCAGATTAAAATTGTCCAGAAAAAAGGAGTCTTTCAAACCTCGACCATTTTAGTTTCATGGGGGGGGGGGGACAAAAACAAAAACAATAAAAAAAATGACTAGACCGGTCCTTGGGCCAGCTTGCATGGCCCTTAATAGCATGACCCAGATTAAAACGTGCCGGAAAAAAGGGAGAAGTCTTTCAACACATTTAGTTTCACTGGACATTGACTATCCTGTCCTGGGCAAGCATGAGCCGCCAAACCTGCATGAGCGCAATCTTAAAAGTGCGGATAAAAGGAGTCTATCAACCACCATTTTAGTTCACTGGACATTGACTATACCTGTACTGGGCCAAGCATGAGCCCAGACCTGCATGACCCACAAAATTAAAAGTGCCGGAAAAAGGTGTCTTTCAACCAGCGCCAATTTTAGTTCACGGAACACTTGACTATACCTGGCGCCTGGGCCACCTGCATGAGCCCATACCTGCAAGACCCCAGATTAAAGGGCCGGAAAAAAGAGAGTCTTTCGAGTCCACACTTTAAGTTTCACTGGACATTGACTATACCTGTCCTGGGCACAGCATGTAGCCCTAAGTCCTGATGACCCAGATGAAAAAAGTGGGCCGGAAAAAAAGGAGTCTTTTTAACCTCCATTTTAGTTCACTGGACATATACTGTCCCTGTCCTGTGTAGCGCTTGCCCCTCCATATGATGTGTCGGACAATTGAGCTTCAATTGGAAATTATGAGTGGTTAACGACTCTTGTTCCACCCCCAGGTGCCCCTTTTTCTTGGCATTATTTTTTCCATTTTACTCCAACGTCGTGGGAGGAAAATTGTTCTGTATTTATCTCTGTCCGTGCTCATACTCCATTCTTATCTATGCAGCTGAATTAACATACATTCTTGTCAAGTTTTTTCCGTTGTACCTCGCTTGTACATTTCAGAGGAAATTTTTTTACCAGCTATTTTGTTCATGACAAGTTTTTTAGTAGTTTAAATTCTAGGAAAACACATTTTTAAAAATAGGATGGATCCACCTTGTCTTTGTTTCTCTTTTTTTAATTGTATTAAATGGGTTGTCTCATAACATGGGAATGATAGCTATGTTTATAGATACTGAGCAAAAAACAAGTCATTTTTGTAAGATGTGGTACCATTTAACAGTGTCTACTATTCCTGTTTCTGACGAGGACCACACCCTTGAAGCCACTCTTGACAATTGTGGACGACAATATGACTGTTAGAAACAAAAACATTTTTTTTTAAAATAGGACTGTTGTATAGATGCATGTCAACTAGCAAATGCCCCCAAAAATTCAATGCTGTATTGAACAATTTAGACAATTGGGAGAACAAATGTTTACTGTTAGAATCAACATTTTTTTAAAATAGGACCTGTAGTATGAGCTTCTTGTAACAGCAAAAATGCCACCCAAAATTCAAAGCATTACCTTGAGCCCAACTTTGGACAAGTTGTGAAGAACATAATGTCTTTAGAAACAACATTTTTATATAATAGGACCTGTAGTATGCTGATTTAAAGCCAGTCATGACCCCAAAAAATTATTAAAAATGACTTCTCAGCATCTGTTAATTATTGTTGAGGGAGAAATGCCACTTAGAAGCCATTTCTGTTCTCAAAGGTGGGATCACATGATTATTGCTGTATCTACAGCAACATGACCCGCCATAAATATTATATATATGACTTTCGCTGCCACTATTAATAAATTGTGAGGGAGGAAATGCCACTTATGTAAAAGCCAATTTTCTGTTCCAAAAGGTACCATATTTATAGCGCTGTATATCAGCGAGCAACATGACCCAAAACCATTGACAATGCGGGCAAAAGCTCTAAAGATAAAGTGAGTAGATGGAATACGGTGTAGTCATGAAACCTTGACAGTCTTTTACAGTCTCCTTCACAGCAAAACAGCAAATGAATGTTGGGAAAAGAGAATAAAAATGGCAGTTAGTAAATGCTCATTTAAAAAAAAAATTCTTTCTAAGAGGGTCCATTTCTGTTTAAGAGGTATGTTGTGAAGTAGACGGAAACTAAATCGTGACCCTGGGGCTCAATTGGGCCACAAACATCATCAGAGATCCATGCCTCTGATTTTTCTTGATGAAAGTCAAACGATCCACATATATGGTTGGAAAGCCAGAAGCGTGTTGTCTTATGGGACGTCCTCCAGCTGTGCTGAAGGTCCGCTCAGATATGACGCGGGCTGCTGGGCAGGACAACACCTCATATGGACGTGGCGAGCGAGGCTCGGGCTTAGTCCATTTGGTTACCAGAAGTCTAGTGGGTTCGCGCGGAACAATACAAAAACATCGGTGTAGAGACGCAGATAGCGCTGCACCATGACTTAGTGGTCTCTGTGTGTTGGATGTTGTGCCCTGCCATTGCATGCGTGGGATGGGTGGTGTGGTAGTGTAAAAGATTGCCAGAGGTCACCGACATTTGGCTTGTTTGCACTTGCTGCTTTGCTGCGCTACGGCTACTTGGCACTTACTGCTGTCACTCGTGATGTATGTTCCCACCGTGCCATTTGGGACGTGGAAAGATAGAAGCAACGATGTCTCCAGTTGATCCAAATCAGATAGGTCTCATTTTCCTGCATTTTACTCTCTATGAGGGTGGGTGGAAAGGAAAGTGTGTTTTTTGTTTCTGTAAACGGGGATCAGGGGGTTGGCCAACGAGTAACTGTTTGTTCATTTTGATGGCTTAATGCGTGGATCATGTTGGAGGAGGAAATGGGCATCAAGCAGCTCATTTGTAGAGATGGCTGGCCTTCGATTTTCCCAAGCCTCGGGGATCGAGGGGCACTTGCTATTACTGATCTTCTCATCTCGCCTTCCTCCGCTCAAATTCGCGCCAACCTTTTCCAAGCGCATAGGGACGTCGGTAACGTCCGGTGTGTTAGGTATAACCTCCTCACTCTCCTCCGCTTCCTCCGGCACAGCTTCAACAACGCCCTGTCCTTTTTGCCTGAGATTGATGCACCTGAGAGCTGATTGCGCCACTTGCAACTAGCCCTGGACCGAACCAATGCCTAACGAAGACGGAGAGTAATATTGTGAAACTGTCTGGGCCTTGGTGGATTTGACGGAGAGAAAGCTGATTTCCGTGTCCGTATTCTGTGTCTGTCTCCTCCCTCCGTCGTGGCGGGACCTGTTGTTTCAGAGTGGCCATCGATCGTTCCAGTACTAAGATCCCACAATGTCAATGAGCACGGGATGAACAGAGAGGCGAGCTGACGCTGCAACTCTGCCAGGCGGGACGGAAGCGGGTGCGACGGCGGGAAGTGAGAACTTAGACATTCGGGGTCCCTCTCAGCAGGCAGTCCAGACCCCGGGTAGCTCTTTAGAAATTTCTGGACGACAAGTTCATGGACAGTGCCAGGCAAGGGATGTATCCAGTACGATCTTAAGGAGCGGCCAGCAGTCTTTCGCCCATGTTATTCGAAACTCCCACCTTGCTGGCACAAGGTCTTGGCACCCAGCCAAGCGCGTCGGTATCGTTTGCGGCGAAAGCCGTCAAGGCTCCTGACCTGTCGTGTGGATAGTCTCAGACAGATTTCATTTCAACACGGCCTGGGGGTTTCTCTGGGCACGTGATGCGCAGAGGCTTGGGGGAATAAAGAACCTGCACCATCCCTGCGGTTTTGTAAGAGCGCTGCGATAAGCCTGAGAGCCACCGTTCACCCCCCAGAGACATCCACTCAGCTCTCCATGTGAGCTGTCACAGAGATTTATAGCGGCCTTGGGCCGTGCTTACTAGTCCATGTCGCTCGGTGGTCGATGGACTTTCCGACACTGATGCAGACTACGCGCTTGAAAATTTTTGATGACCGTGGCTGGCCAGGGCATGGACGGCTTTCTTTTTCTGGGCAAGAAATGCTGTAAGATCTGGTATTGGGGGCTGCATGGGCCATGACGTGGCGACAAAACCCATTGTGTCTCCAGACGGAAAGGCAACATTTCCAAGGCAAAAGCTGGCAAATTGCCGACAAATTCAGGATTTTGGCTTTGGATGGTTTGGGTTAATGTGTTTCTTTCTGCTCCCCATAACTTGGATGACAGAAGGCTGGCTGCATAGACTGGCCGCATCTGTACGGCGTGCAGGTCTTACAAACTGGCGGGAGGAGAAGGGGCGCTAGCAATGGGTCTCTGGTGGTGCTGGTGCTAGGTGTGTTCCATCGGAGGCGTCGGTTGGGGGCTGATGCGGAGGCTTGATCCCTGATCATGAATCTGATCGGAGAATGGGCAATGAGAAACAGCGTGGTGGTGGCGGAGGAGGAGGAGGAGGCGGAGAAGAGGGCGTGTGAACAGTGGTTGGAAGGTCTGCGTCTGGTCTGGCTATTTTGGCGCCAAGTTTTGCCATCCATTTCAACTATGCATTGTTTCATGTGATTTAGACTGTGTTGGTGGTGGTTAACCACCTAAGGTTCTATGCATGTCTACCTATGCGTTACGGCAAGGCGGCATATGAACATTGTCTGGGCGGTGACATCTAGAGGCTTGCACTCTAATGGAGGTCCTCCAGGCTTGTGACGTGGTACTGGACCTGTTTTGACGGCGTAGAAGCGAAGCGTGCGGGGTTTGCGGTATCTGACCGTGGTTGCGGAAATCTTATCAGCGGTATCGCTGCGATCCGCCCTCTCCTTTTTGAGATGGAACCCGTACTGAGCATACCCATCGTTTCCTCCCGTCCAGTGATGAAGCGCTCGCAAAGCAAATTCTGATGAAAAGACCAGCGTTGGATCGCCAATGTCGTCATCTCATCATTCAACACATGTTAGAGTTAGTGAAGAGATTGCTCGCTCGAGAGGTTAAGGTTGAAGATATTATCTCTAAGGCCTTTACGCAAAAGCCATTCAATCAGGAACCGTCTAGGCTAAAGTTGTTTAAGAGGCGGCGGATAAGAAGATTTTGATTTGACCCTGTTTTTTCACTTTCCACTACAGTAATGCATCTGATGTTATTAAGAAGGTGCCATCAGAAATAATTGCATATTCTAAGTAATGATGGGGATTTACAGGTGGAAAAAGGTTAGTGTCATTGTCCTATAGTCTCTTTCGTAGATGCTGGAATTTGAAGAGATTGAGTTTGGTACATGGGAAGATTAAGATTTTGACAGATGAGAGCAAGAGACTTGGTTATGATAAGTTCCCTATGTGGGAAATCATAAATGTGGTTCGTGTTCGCTTTTTGTGAAAAAATTGGCAAGGGTAAGACGATAATAATTGGAGGTATTACCCATGTTGTGATTGTGAACTTATAACATGTAGATCTCAATTATGTTTGTTATGTCAGTGGTTGCACCTGTCTTTTGTTATCTATATAGGTAAGAACATCGACTAATTATTTAAAAGAATTATGGAGCCATCTTTACTCAGTATAAGACTCAGGGAGGGGGCCCCAAGATTGTTAACCCGCATTTGAGAGAGGTTCATTACTAATGTATACGTCGAGTGATCTCTTTTGCCAGGTATTCAGTAGATGTTGGTGGTACATGAAATGGAGGAAGATCGTACATACCCGACTTTGCAGTGGCGGGGGATGGCACAAGTGGAATCCTGCGTAGGAGGTCTCTAGGTGTTCTTGGTTTAACGATAGGAATGTTACTGTTCGTTCGCATTTTTATATGGTATCTGTTTTCTATAGGGTGTGATGTTCGTAATGTGTATACTTGTTTATGTATATGTTGTTACATTTGTATGTTTTTTGCCGGAACTTGAGTGACGTGTGGCAATGAGGAAGTTTCTATGGCGAGGTTTCATGTAACTTCTATTTATGCCCGTTGTGATAGGCACATAGCCGCGAAACGTTCGCGTAGGCGTTTTTATAGCCATCCATCATGTTTCCTATGTGTTTTGCTGTTAACGTATTAAAGGTTCGTCTGTGTGATTCGATGGTAATGGTGTGTGCCGCTCTATTTTTCTACTGCATGTTGAAAATTGCTGGAAGGTTCTTTGGGCTGTGAGCTCCTTCTTGGATCTCAAGAGTTATGGAGTTCGTTTTCCGGTTTGCTGGGTCTGCTTCTGCAGATGAAGTTCACATGTGTGGCAAAGTCTATAATATTTTTAACTCTTGGGTGCCTATTTTTTGTACTCTAATCGTATTTTGTACTGGACTGTTCTTTTGCTTTGTGAATGGTGCACAGGATGTATGTTCGTATATGGAGGACTGCCGTGACTTCTGAGAGTTAAACATGGTTTTTGAAACATATTCTCGATTCCTTAGCAGCTGGGGGAGTGAGGATGTTGTGATGGCTTTTTTATTCACGGTGTAAAACCAGGATGAGATTAAAGGCCTAAGTATCGTTAATTAGAAATAGAGTTTTGTAATTTGGCCAGAGAAAAGAAGTATCGTTTTATTTTGGAACGTTTAGCACGATGCAATCCCCTAACCAATGAATGTAAAAGATCATTCCAAGAGGCACTAAGGGTGTATTAAGAGATAACTCAGTTTCGAAGAGGATATGATTATTACGATAATGGAATGAGGGCACATATCTGGAACGTGATTCATTATAAATTTTGACAATGTCTTGTTTGGATAAAAAACGCAGATCAGAGTCAGGCAGGAGTGAACACAGCCGTGTTCTTAGATGATCTGGATTTGGCTAATGTTGATACTAATGACCAGATTAACGGGTGACACTATGGATGAAAAGTTTATTTTTACGTAGAATAGAGGCTCCAGCTTCTTAATCCTCGTACAAAATGAACAATTAAAGACGTTAAAATGGGAATAAATTTGTGAGAGTTATAAAATTGGACTTTGATAACGACAAGGTGGTTACTGGATGGAAACAAACTTCAACTAGAACAGAAATCATCACGTTATTATTGAAGGAAACACGGCTCCCGTTATGGCGTCTACGTGTGTCAAATAAAAAAACAGACTTATTCGGGCAACTACTGTCTCCCTCTGGTTCACGGAATCTAGACAAGAAGAGTGATTTGGACATTATTTCCGCGTTACGCACCGATCGGGACAGCTCTGGTTGGCTCTACATCTATTGCCCTTTAGGCGTTGCGGAATCGCCTGAGGCGGGCGCAAGAGGAAAAAACTTTCCCTTTCGAAACGGGTGGGTGAAAGGAGGTAATCACGTCTCTTGCTGATGTATGTTGAGACGAGTTGAGCCCTCCGAAACTACAATCGAGAGGGCGTGGTAAGTGCTGTACATATGTGATCAATCTTTACCAGTATTGACTTAGGCCTTGCAATTTATCACTTCTTTTCATGGGTCTTAAATTTTCGTCTTACAAGTAGGTTTTATTTATCACACAATTTGAAATTGATTTTGAGGTAAAGCGCTTAGAAAACATTAAATCTCTTTCAAATGTATAAAAACAAAGAGGAAATTAGTGAACAGTAAAGTGCTGGCGATATATGTTTAAAAATTGACAAGTTGGGTTTCTGCTTAGGAATAATATGTCTCCAGTAGATCGTGATGAGTATTGGATCTATGGAGTTGCTGGAAGTTCACCTTTTGATGAGGTGGATGCAGATCCTAATGTTGATCGTTTTCAGGGTGGTTTAAAAGCACATTTTTTCCTCCCCTTGGGACCAGGCTCCACCTTGTTTTAATTTTTGTAAGGGTGTTCAGAAGGATGTTAAGGCACTATTTTTTCCAGAAAAGGCCCATAATTTAAACAAACTAGTGGAATGGGAAATGCATAAAAAATTTGAAAGAGAATAAAAAAATTAATTTTGAAAGCTGCTGACAAGGGGGGGAAAAATATGTTCTCATGGATAAAGAATAGTTATCTGGGAAGCCTCTAGACAATTAAGTGACAAACAAACTTATGAAGGTTGCAGGCGATCCTAGCAGTATTTCTCAATAGGTTACGTTCGCTGTTACAAAAAGGTTAGATCCATGGGTTTTTTGTCAAAAACGTCTAGTTGAGAAGTGTTACCCCTTAATCCATCTAAACCATACTGGTATTTTTACCGAAGACCATAAAACCTGACAAGACCCCCGGGCCGCCCTATAGTTGCTGGAAGGGGCTCAATTCATAAACCCCCTCTCGCAATATGTGGATTGGTTATTAAGACCTATATTATCGAATGTCCGTCATTTCTACTTGATACCAAAATGTTGTTGCAGACCCTGGATAAATTTCCTATGTCCCAGATTTTAGACTGGATCAATTGATGTTGTCAGTCTTAAAACTAAAATTAAACATGCCGATGGATTATTAGCCATCGGGTCGTTTCTTGGTAGACAGAAAGAGATGCCGAGCAGGGTGACTTCATTGTCGAGGCATTGGACTTTGTTTTGAGTCATAATGCCTTTAGATTTAATGGGGTCTGGTATGCACAAAGGACAGGGACTGCCATGGGTACACCAGTTGCGCCTACTTTTGCGAATTTGTTTTTGGCGCATTGGGAGGAGAATTGGGTATACAATGTGAAAAATCCATTTTTTAAAGTATATTGCCCATGGTCAAGATTTTAGATGAATTATGGTAATTTGGTCAGGAACGAGTCACAATTTGGTGAGTTTTGTTCAGTATTTAAATACTAATGACATAAATATGGTTTACATCAAATTTTGGGGGGCAATCTTGGGTTTTTCTTGATGTTGAAATCATCAAAAGACAATGACAGATTGATCCCCTAAGGGGGTATGAAAACCAACTGCGACAAATTCGCTACTGCATTGTGATAGCTTCCACCCCAATCAATAAAAAACGTCCTTACCATATGGGCAATTTTTGAGACTTCGTCGCAATAACATTAATTCCCAATGTTTTCCTTGAGAAATTTCTTTTAGAGTTATTTGAGAAAATTGCGCTGGGAGAGGTTAGGGGTTGAAAAATCTTATCTCAAAAGCCTTTCAAAAGCCATAAATTCAGGACCGCCCGAAAAGGGTTGTTTAAGAGGCGGGGGAAAAAAAGTTTTTTTGGTTTGACCCTTTTTTTTTTTCCAATACAGTAATGCTTTCGGGGATTTTTATAAAAAGGCCCAATCAGAAATAATTGGAAATATTTAAGAAATAAATTTTGGATTTACGGGAAAAGGCTATTTAAAGCCCCTATATTTCCACTTTCCGTATTGAAAGGTTTTTTAAGAAAATTGGAGTTGGTAAAAGGAAGTTTGGGGACAGATGAGAGCAAAGGGGGATTTGGGCTTCCCGATTATGTTTAGAGGGAATCATAAATGGGATCGTGTTTTTTTTTGTGAAAAAAAATTGGCCCAGGGGTTTTTAGACGATAAAAATTGGAGGAATTCCCCAAATTTTGTGAGGAACTAATAACATGTAGACCCAATTATTGTTTTGGTTTTTTTTGGGGGGGGTTTGCCCCTTTCCCTTTTTTTCTTTATAGGGGGGGACCAACCCGGCCCATTATTTAAAAAAATTGGGGGAGCATTTTACTCATTTAAAAAAACGGGGAAGGGGGGCCCCAAGATTGTTAACCCATTTGAGAGGGGTTTTCATAAAAAAATGATAGTCAGTGATCCCCTTTGAGGTTTTCAAAAATTTTGGTGTCCCTTTAAAATGGGGGAATCGTCTTTAACCCCCCTTTTGCAGTGCAAAGGGCACAAGGGATCCTTTTTCCCTGGGGCTCTGGGTTGTTTTTTTTTAAAAACGTGGGAATGATTTTTTCTTCATTTTTAAAATGTATCTTTTTTTTATTGGGTGTGTGTTACGTAATTTTGTTTTTTTTTATGATTTGTTGTTACATTTGTATTTTTTGCCGGAACTTGAGTTGAGTGGGGGCAATGAGGAGGTTTTAAGGCGAGGGTCTCTTTCACTTCCTTTATGCCTTGAGAAAGCGCAAAATCGCGCAAAACGATGAAGGCGTTTTTATAGCCATCCAACCCTTTCCAAAGTGAAATTGTTTGTTACCGAAAAAAGGAAAAATTGGGAATCGGGGAAGGGTTTAAGTCCCGCCTTTTATTTTTTCATGCTGTTAAAAAATTGTAAATTTTTTTTGGGGGATGAGCACCATCAGGGTTCCACAAATTTGGGAGTTCGTTTTCCCCCTGTTTGCGGTCGGCTTCCTCCCGTTGAAGTTCAAAATTTTTGTGGAAAGGGTCTATTTTTTAAAACCTTTTTGGTGCCCTTTTTTTGTACTTAATCAAAATTTTTTCTTATCAACACAGGTGATTTGGGTCGTCCTGACATTTTGAAACCGGAGTGCGGGTACAAGCAAGGGGGGGGTTTTTGCCGTTTTGCCCGGGCTTCCTTTTCCCTCCTTTTGTTTGGCATCAGAAACGGGGGTCAGAGCAGACAAAATCATCCTCTTTGGCCTCTTGATTTTTTAAAATTTTTAACCTTCTGCCCCCCAACCGCATTTTGCATAAAAAAAGGGTCTTCAAAAAAAGGGTTTACCCCACAGGGGTTTGGGGTTAAATGATTTGACATTTGGGCTGTTTTGGGGAAAGGGAAAGCGATATAATAAAATGAAAAAAATTTGGGCCGTGACGGGGAAGGAGGGGGTTTAAAGACTGCTGGAGCGGGTTTTTGCATTAACCACTAAAGGGGAAAATTTGGCGACGTGCGTTATGAGATTCAGAGGGGCCCTTCCCCAGCGATGAAGGCCTAAACGGTCCTAAAACTGACGATCCGTGGAAATGCGTGTTGGTCGCCACACTGAAGGGCCCCTTCCCTCGTACCTTACCCCCATGTCCTACCCCCCTCTTTGCTCGCTTACCACCTGAATTTGGGTCCATGTTAAAAAATAAAAAAAATTTGAAAAGGGTTTATGGAAAATTTTTGGAAAAAGTCTCTTTTTTAAAAAAGACGGCAAACCCACGGCTATTCTCAAATCCCTAAAAATCAAAAAAAATTGCGGGATTAAAATTTTTTAACTGAAAAGTAGTTCCATCAACAAAGCTTGGGAACTGACCAAAATAAAAAAAAAAACCTGTCTGAAATGTATCCTGTTTTTAAAAAGGTTTTTTTTTTAAACCTATAAATTTCACCTGTGGGGGAACTACAAAATTTGCTTTTTTCCCAAATTTTAACTGCAAAAGTAGATCTATCAAAAAAAACTGGCCTGCGCCAAATTTAAAAAAAAAAAACATTATCTGTAATGAAATTGGAAATAAAAAAGGAAATTTTTTGGGCCCCCTATAAATTTCCCTGTGGGGGGATTTGTAAAATTGCTGTTTTAAAAATTTTAAACTGCAAAGTAAAATCAATCAACAAAGTGGTCTGCGCCAAAGTGAAAAAACCGAAATCTTAAATGTATTGGAAAATTAAAAGGTTTTTTTTTGGGCCCTTTCAATTCCCCTTGGGGGGTGACTAAAAAATTTGCTGTATTAAATTTAAAGTGCAAGGTGCCTCAATAAAACAAAGTTTCCCAGTCCCAAAAAAGAAAAAAAACACGTATCTTTTTAATGTATTCGGAAAAAAAAGGTATTTTGGCCCCTTTCAATTCACCTGTGGGGGAACTCCCCAAAATTTGGGCTGGGATTCAAATATAACTGCAATGGCTCTTTCAAAAAATTGGGGACTGGGAAAAAAGTGGAAAAAAAAAAACCCGTATCTGTAATGTTTTCGGATAATAAAAGGTTTTTAAGGGGGCACCTATCAATTCACCTGGGGGTGACAAAAAAAATTTGCTGGTTTCAAATTTAACGCAAGGTGGCTCTATCAAAAAAAATCTGGAGGGGGAAAAAGGGGGAAAAACACCGTACTGAAATGTATTGGAAATTAAAAGGTTTTTTTGGAACCTTTAAAATTCCCCTTTTGGGACAAACAAAATTGTTTGTTTTCCCACTTTTAAGTGCAAGGTGCCCCAATGAAAAAAGTTTTTGTGCCCCAAAGGGAAAAAACAGAAATCTTTTAAGTTTTTCGGAAAAAAAAAAGGTTTTTTTTTTGGGCCCTATCAATTCACCTTTGGTAACTACACAAATTGGGGTTTTAAAATTTAACTGCAAGGTGGTTCTATCAACAATTCTGGATGGGAAAAAAAGGGTAAAAAAAACTTTTATCTTTTTAATGGAAATTTGGATAATAAAAGGTTTTTTTTTTGGAAACCAAATCAATTAACCTGTGGTGACAAAAAAATTGGCTGAATTCACATTTAAGTCAAGGGCCTCAATAACAAACCCTGTTAGTGCGCAAAAGTAAAAAAAAACACGTATCTGAAATTAAATTCCCGGGTTTAAAAAAGAATTTTGGCCCCTTTAAATTTTCACCTGTGGTGACTAAAAAAAGCTTATTCAAATTTAAGTGAAAGGGTGCCTTCAAGGGAAAAAAAACTTTTAGTGCCCAAAGTGAAAAAAAAAGGAAAGGGTAAGGGATTGGGGATAAAAAAAGGGTTTTTTTTTGGCCCACCTATAAATTTCACCTTTTGGGGGACTAAAAATTGCTGAAATTAAAAATTTAAAACTGCAAAGTAGATCTATCAAAAAAGGGCGGGCCCTTTGCCCCAAAGTGAAAAAAAAACGTTTTCGGGAAAATGTTTGGGATAAAAAAAAATTTTTTTTTGGGCCCCTTTTCAATTCCCCCTTTGGGGTTTGACTAAAAATTGCTGTTTTCACTTTTTAAGTGCAAGGTGCCCCCAATGAACAAAGCTGTATTGTCCCAAAAGGTAAAAAAAAAACACGTATCTGAAATTTTGTATTTGGATAAAAAAAAGGTATTTTTGGCCCCCCCTATAAATTTCCACCCGGGGGTTAACTCACAATTGCTGGATTAAAATTTTAAAACTGAAAGGTTTGGCTCTTCAAAAAATTTTGGCTGGGAAAAAAGTGCAAAAAAAACGGTTTCTGTAATTTATTGGGATAATAAAAGGTTTTTTTTGGCCCCTATAAATTTTCACCTGGGGGACTACTGTGACGGCGGGGTTTAGGGGGAACCCCCGGGAAACCACCCGCAAGCGATGATAGTTAAGCCACGCCAGGGAACGGAATCTAAGTAGCCCCCGGTTTTTCACCAGAGCCCGCCGCAAAGCGGGATGGACTTGCTGCGGCGTGAGGCTACCAGGTCGTCCCCCCTGACGTGACTTGCTTGCGGTGGCGGCCGAGGTGCAGCGAGGTACAGAAGCGTAGTCTGGGAATCGTAGTCGTGGGCAGGCAGAAGGTCAGGGCAGGCGGCAATGGTTCGTGGTCGTGGACAGGCAGGAAGGTCAGGGCAGGCGGCAGAGGTTCGGAGTCGGGAAAACGTAGCAAGAGGTCTGGTACACGGTAGGGCGAGAACACACTAGGGAACGCTTTAGCTAAGGCACGAGGCAACATAGATCCAGCAGGGAAGTGAGGTGGGGGCAAAACTTATATAGGGAAGACAGCCGCCCGGCAATTAACCAATTACTGGCGCACTGTCCCTTTAAATGTACGTGAACGCGCGCGCGCACACGCTATAGGGCGCGCACGCGCATTCCGGCCGGCAGGGGACGAGGACCGGACGGGAGCGAGGCCAGGTGAGAGGATGGGACGGGTGGCGCCACGAGCGGCAGTGCGGACCGCGGGGAACGCGGGTGCGACCGCCGTCCGAACCACGGACCGCGGCGCGACCCGTTACAGTACCCCCCCCCTTAGGCCTCCCCACCTTTTTAGGCCGCAGAAATCTGAGGATGAGGTCCCGATTCAGGATATTGGATTCCGGCTCCCAGGATCTCTCCTCAGGTCCAAAGCCCCTCCAATCCACGAGGAAGAAACGTCTCCCTCTGACCGTTTTCATTACTAAAATGTCCTTTACCTCGAAGATGTCAGTGGATTCGGCTACTGGGGAAGGCGTCACATTCTTCCGAGAGAACCGGTTCAGCACCAGAGGCTTAAGGAGGGACACATGAAATGCGTTGTGGATCCGGAGAGATGGAGGCAAACAGAGCTTGTATGTCACGGGGTTCAACTGCCGAAGAACCTTGAAGGGTCCGAGGAAGCGAGGGCCCAATTTAAGACTAGGGATCTTCAGGCGCACATATCTTGAAGAGAGCCAAACTTGGTCCCCAGGAAGATCCACAAACGCCTTCTCGTCCTCCGGAGGCCAGCCTCTCGGGTTCGCATTCTTCCTAGTAAGGGCCACGATAGGAGCCACCAGGTGGAGATGGGGAATAAATTGTCGGAATAGTTCGCGGAAGCCCCGGAAGCGCTGTATGCCCGAAGACCGACAGGACGGGGCCACTGTAGTACCGCGGAGAGTTTTGCTGGGTCCATCTTTAGGCCTTCAGCCGAGACTATGTAGCCGAGGAAAGGTAGGCTGGTCCGATGGAATAAGCATTTCTCCAGCTTGGCGTACAATCGGTTGCTGCGCAGACGTTGCAGAACCTGGCGTACTTGAGCCCGGTGAGTCCGAAGATCAGAGGAGAAAATCAGGATGTCATCTAGGTACACTATGACACAGGTGTACAAGAGATCCCGGAAGACATCGTTGACGAGTTCTTGGAACACCGCTGGAGCGTTACAGAGCCCAAAAGGGAAATCACGAGATACTCAAAATGTCCACCCGGGTTTTTTAAACCCTTTCCTTCCACTCTTTCCCCCTCCCGAATTCTTTGAGGTTATGGCCTTCCTCGAGACCCAATTTGGGGGAAAACATTTTACCCCCCTTTGGACGGTCAAAAGTCAGAGATCAGTGGGGAGGGGGGTTAGGGGTTTTTTAAACGGTGATTTTATTTAAAACCCCTGTATCTATAAAAACCCCGGAGGAGAAACCACCCCTTTCTTCTGCCAGAAGAAAAAACCCCGGGGCCCCCCCCGGCGGGGAAAAAGGGGTCTTACGAATGAATCCTTTTTGCAGATTCCCCCAAATTGTGGGCCCTGAGTCTCTGGAAAGGACAGCGGGGAAAGCCCCTTTCCCCCGGGGGGGACGGGTTTCCTGGCAGGGGGGGTTTCCAATAGGCGGGTCGTAAGGCCAAATTTTTTTGGGGGCGGATTCAGCCTCTTTTTTAGGAATACCCCCCAAAGCCCCTGGTCCCGGGCCCGGGAAAGGGGGCCTGGCATTGGCTTGACGAGCGGAGGCGGAGAAGTGGTGGGCCCCGGGGGTGGCCCCCTCCAAGAAAAACATTTCCCTGGCTTTCCGGTCCCCAACGCGGGGATTTGCTGTTTTCCAATCGAGCGTAGGGGGTTGACGTTGCGGGCCGGGGAAAAGCCCCAAGAGGATCGCCGGGGAAAGGCCCCGGGAAACAGAACTTTTTGGGCGGACCCTTTCCTTATGCAGACCCCCCCCCCACAGGGAGTGTTCCCCCGGCCGGGGTTATGAAACGGGATGGAGTCAGGAGGAGCCCCCCCACCCCCCAAAAGGTAAATAACGGCCTTCCCCAGCCGGTTACGGTTGGGGAACCCGGGTTTCCCAAAGAGGTAAGATGAATTTCCCCGGGGCAGCCCCCAAAACCCCAGGAAGGCAGAACTCAGGAAAAAATTAAAAACCAGCATCGGGATGTCACCCCCCACTGGCATAAATCAAACGTGGAGAGGGGGGGAAACGGGCACCTAGGCCCGGGCCCTCTCCTACGGTTTCCTTTTTTGTGAACTTTTCCCGGACGCTGGGGACTAACGGACATTTTTCTGGGGAAATGGTCCGGGCTGGCGCTTTTTAGAGACATAGTTCTGGGTTCGGCGAGGGTTTCCACTCCGCTCCAAATGGGGCCCCGGCCCCACTTGAGGGGGTTCCCAAACCTCAGAGGTTAAAGGGGGACAGTAATTGAGGATGTGAAAAAACCGGGCCGGGAAAAAGGGAAAAACCGCTGACGGGGGCTTTTCCCCAGTGTCTCTTTCCGACACAGCTCCTCCTGCCTCTCTGCGAACCTTACATCAACACGGGTTGCTAGATGAATTAGTTCGCTCAGGGAGGACGGGAGGTCTCTTGCTGCCAAAGCGTCTTTAACCCGGCTGGACAGGCCTTTTTTAAAAAGTGGCACAGAGGGGGGCATCATTCCGGGTGAGCTCCGAAGCCAGAGTACGGAACTGTAACCGCATAGTCACCCACCGAGGAGTCGCCTTGACGAAGGTTCAAGAGGGCGGTCTCAGCAGAGGAAGCACGGGGCCGGCCCCTTTCGAATGGTGCGGAATTCCTGAGGAAGATCTGTAGTTTCCGCAGTCACAGGGTCGTTCCTGTCCCAGAGGGGAAAGTTGCCCAAGCCAGGGCCTTCCCGGATAGAAGGCTCACCAAGAAGGCCAATTTAGACCTCTCCGAAGGAAACTGATCCGCCATCAGTTCTATGTGCATAGAGCACTGGGTAATGAAACCCCGGCAGAGCTTGGGATCCCCGGAAAAGCTGATGGGTAAGGGGAGCCGAAGCTTGGGTCCCACGGTAGCCAATGGAACGGTTTGACGTAGCGGTTCACCGACGGGGCCGCAGAGGTTTCGGAGTCGGGAAAACGTAGCAAGAGGTCTGGTACACGGTAGGGCGAGAACTCACAGGGAAGGTTTTGCTAAGGCACGGGCAACAAAGATCCAAAGGGAAGTGACGTGGGGGCAAAACTTATAAGGGACGGCCCGCAATTTCCCATTACCGGCCCCACTGTCCCCTTTTTTGTACGTGAAGCGCGCGCGCATTTCGGGCCGGGATGGAGAGGACCGAAGGGGGCGAGGCCCGGGGAGTGGATGGGACGGGTGGCGCCAGAGGGCATGCGGACCCCGGGGCCCCCCCCCTGCCGGGGCCCGCCGCGGGGAAGCGGGTGCGACCGCGGTCCCCCAAAACCCTGGGCGCGGCGCAACCCTTACAAATACAAAATTGCTGTATTTACATTTAAGTGCAAGGGGCCTCAAGAACAAAGCTGTATGCGCAAAAAATGAAAAACACTATCTTAATTATTCGGATAATAAAAGGGATTTTTGGCATCTTTCAATTCCCTGTGGTGCTACAAAATTGTGTATTCCATTTAAGTGCAAGGGGCCCCAAAAACAAAGCTGTAGGCGCAAAAATGAAAAAAAACGTATTGTAAAGTATTCGGATAAAAAAAGGTATTTTTGGCATCTTCAATTCACCTGTGGGACTACAAAATTTCTGTTTCACTTTAATTTAAGGGGCCTCATGAACAAAGCTGTAGTGCGCAAAAGTGAAAAAAACACGGATCTGTAATGTATCGATAATAAAAGGTATTTTTGGCATCTTTCAATTCACCGTGGTGACTACAAAATTGCTGAAACCCCATTTAGAGTGCAAGGTGCCTATTGAACAAAGCTGTAGGTGCCCAAAGTAAAAAACACGTACTGTAAATATATTCGGTAAAAAAGGTATTTTTGGCACCATCAATCACCTTGGTACCTACAAAATTGCTGTATCACATTTAGTGCAAGGTGCCTCAATGAACAAAGCTGTAGTGTGCAAAAGTGAAAAAACACGTATCTGGGACATTTTTATGTAACTTTTTTTCTTACTACCCCTGTAACTGGGCTGATATGTAAGTTTCAAGGGAAAATAAAGGAAACACACTGCAGAGCTAATCTGTCTTATAAGACCCTGTAGTTTATGCAGTTACCGAGCAACAGCGGTTACATGAAGTAACAGTCTTCCTAGCTATCCGCATATACAGAACTCATTCAGAGCTGTTATACGCAATGGTCAAGAAAGCAGGGACAGCAATAATCCTTCCCTGCCTTCTCAGTGAAGAGCTTGGCTAACGCTGGCAGGCTGTTCTTCCCTCCCACAGCTGCATAGTTGGTGTTCAGCTGCACACTCTGCATGGACAAATTTGACTTTGACCTGAATCCAATAACTGTGAGTATTCTATGTGTTTGTGGCATGTAACTGTTCTGTCTGCTTTGCCTTTCACTGAAAAGACGGAGAATAACATGAAGTTCTTGTACTGTTAAACTCTGGGCTGTGAATTGGACAAGTCTTCTGTAGATAAGGATCCATTGTCAAAACGAATTGCCACAGGATCCGCTGTAAGCTGCTGGCAGACATACAATTATCCCACAGCAGCTACTAGTTGAAAATGTTTTACTGCATGGCATCCATTCAAATGAATAGACGACCATGTAATACCATTCAAAATGAAAGACAAAATGAAATCAGTGACTCTGCGGTCTACCCAATAAGCGGGCATCCCCATTTGAAATATGAACTGCTATGAATAAAAGTTAGCTGTTTTCCTCGATTCTGGTGAAACACTGGAGAGCAAACCATATTTACATATCATTTTTACATTTCCTTTAGTTAATATCATTTTACTTGGCCTTTATAATAAATCTCAATTGTTATTCAGCAGAGTGGATTGTACAGTTAAAGCTAAAAATTCTATATGCTGACCTTTGTGACCTACCCGTGTTAGCTCTTCTTAGCTTCAGCGCCTGCACGATCCATTTAACGTATAGCTTTTATGTTACCAGCGTGAGGGAGAACATTTTTCTCCAGAATAGCTCATTAAGAAACATTTATTCAACAGTGCAATTTCATTGAGCTACAGCAAGAATATAAACTAGATACAAAAAAATCACATTATATATAATGTTATCCTGTTGCTCTGCTCTAATAATGACCAGAGTTGTCATTGTTAATTTACGTAATATAAATAGCCGATAGATGTTTAAACATGTACACATACTATGCAGCAATGTCACTTGTATTGTGAAATTAGTCATCAGAAGTCTATGCCACCTGTATGCTGATTACCAATACTAACACAATGAGAGAAATCTATGAAAACTAGAACTTACCTGTGCATTTTCATACAATACATCAAGCAAAGTTGATGTCTACAGTACTAAAGATATCACATCAATAAGGGTACAGCGGTTGCGATTCTCACCAACCACGACTAGAGATGGGCGAATTTCAAAAAAATTAGATTTGTCAGATTCGCCGAATTTTTTGCAAAAAATCCTTTCGACCTGAATTTATTTGCGCCTTATCACATTAAAAACAGCTATTTCCAGGCTGCACAGAGCCTGTAGGGTGTTGTAGAACATTGTACCATGCTCAAATATGCATAGGGAGCGTGATTTGGTATTGAAATAAAGCTGTGTTTTAGTATGACACGCGCCACTCTTAGAATCGTTTCACACTTCACTTATCTGGGCAGTTACAGGGGCAAAACTGACCAAATAACTGAAGTGGGAACATAGTCTGACAAGGTAATGTCAGCGCCACCTAAAAAGAACCGAACTGAGGGCCAAGATCCTCAGTCAAAGAATGCAATAGTAGGTTCCTGGAGCAGGCACAGGTCACAGCACTTTAAAGGGACGTCGCAGCAAGGGTTAGTCGGTGAGGCCAGAGCTACCAGTGTAATCTAGCGGCCGTGTGTTGACCACCAAGCCAACGGTTCTTGCATGGTTGACTCGGTCATCCACTTTCACCCACTCAAGAGTCGGTGGTTTCGTCAGACACAACCCTTAGCTGACATTGCCCGGGAGCAGGAGAGGGGCCCTCACCTGTCCTCAACTTGCCTCTGTCCCATTCGGTTCCCACAGCCAGAGAATTACTATGTCTTGTTGGCTCTGCAACACTATGCAGTGAGGACCAACTATTTGAGGACAGTGGGCAGCAAAGAGGTGGGGCAGAGATCCGCTGCTTCTTGCAGTAGGCAGGCAAGAAGTGATGAGGAGAGTGGCATGGGGGGTTATGTTGCGAGCGGTCAAGCTCTGTACAACGAGACAGTTGAGGAGGACAGTAGTGACGGGCAAACACTAAACTCTGTAGCCGATCGCACTTGGGAGCCGCGTGAAGCAAGGTCTTCATCATCATAATCATCGGAAGAAGAGGGCAGCAGCTTACGCATCAGACAGTGGTGCAGCCGGCAATCGGTAGTGTGGCCGGGTGTCAGCAGGGTGGCAGCAGTGCGAGGTCGGGAGCCAAACGGCCATGGGGTAGACCACCCGCTTTGCAGGTCTCAGAAAGTAGCGGCACAGGGGCTCACCAAGGCAGCGGCGGTAGCAGTCAGTCAGTGCGGAGAATTGGTGGTAAAATCACCTACTCGGCGGTGTTGCAGTTTTTTGCCAAGACACCGGAGGAGGCAAACATAGCTATATGTAGAATCTGTGGGCAGAAAGTGAAGCGTGGCCAGGGACCTAATGTTGGCACCACGGCCCTGCATCAACATATGCAGCATCACCATCCAGTGGCCTGGGAGAAACATGTCTCAGATGTGGTGTTCTATCCTGCTGCTGCAGCAACAGCAGCAGCACCCAGTGGTATGCATCCCATTTCAGGCAGTCAAGGCTCCACCACCTCTGCCGAAGGGAGCTGTCTGTTTTTCCCATCATCTACTGGTCCAGATGCTTCTGCTGCTCGCCACTCATGGTGCCAGCAGTCGTTCACCGAGTTGATTGCCAATAGACAGCAGTATGATTCTAGCCATTCTATGGTGAAGAAGCTTACCGTGCTCCTGTCCAACTTGGTGATACTGCAGTCCCCCCCTTTTCAAGTGGTGGACTCTGCACCATTCAGAGAACTGATGGCTTGTGCCGAGGTGGAGAGTCCCAAGTTGTCATTTCTTTTTGAAAAAGCCAGTACCATCCCTGTACAAATATGTAGAAGAGAAGGTGGGCCAGTCCTTGAGCCTATAAAAATATTCAGCAGCACCGGTAACCAACCATAAGTTTGAGTGCAAGTCCAAACCCTGTCCACGGGCCTCACGAAATCCAGAAAAATATATCCACAGACAGCACTTCAACAATTCAACGTTCTTTATTCCCCAATAGTGCAACGTTTCTGCTCATTGCTGAGCCTTTTTCAAGCAATAGTATAGTGTCAACACTCCATTTAAATACAATTGAACAAATAAGTGACATCTGTGTTAATTAAACATGCAAATTCAATGACATAATAAACGTGAATAAAGTTACAGTGTACATAGTAAACACATAATGTGTTAATTATAATATAATAAGTGTAAATACCTCATGCAGTCCTTGAGCCTATCAGTGTCTTCCAAAGTGCACGGCAGTGCGGACGTATGGAGCTGTAACTACGGTCAGGGACAGTGCATGGCCAACTGAGTGAATGTGCTTCCTACCCAGCCACACCAGCAACTTGGACAGGAGATGCTGCTTTCTACGCCACGTTGTCAAATTGCTGATCCTGCGCCAATGTCCGCCTCCTCAGCCTCCACTGCAGCGACTAGTCTTAGTGCTCCTCCAGCATACCACATTTGCATGGCACGGCGGTGTCACGCAGCTCTACACCTGGTTTGTCTGGGAAAACGAAGTCACACAGGGGAGGAACTGCTCTGCATCATGAAAGACTAAATCGATTCCTGGCTTTCTCTGTGACAACTGAAAATCGTAACCAAGGTGACAGACAATGGAAAGAACATGGTGTCCGCGCTGTGCTGAGGAGGGCTGAGCCATGCACCCTGCATGGTGCACGTGTTTAAACTGGTTGTCAAATGATTTCTCACGTCTTCCACCCATCTGCAAGACATTTTAAAAATGGCCAGGAAACTTTGCATGAAGTTTAGCCATTCTTACACCACCAAGCACACCCTCCTTGAGCTGAACAGAACAGAGAAACTATGAATAGAGAAAAACAGAGAGAAAAAAAACAGCACAACAGAGAGAAATCTATGAACAGAGAAAGGCCATTAATGATGTCTTGATAATCCAAGTGGACAGGAATATTCCACTGTGTAATTTTGATGTCAGCCAGTGGCAGCTCATGCGTGACACCTGCCATTTGCGCAGGTTCTTTGAGGAGGCCACATTATTAGTCAGTCGCCAGGATTTCAGGATGAACAACGTCAGTCCTCTGCTTCCTGTCCTGGAACAGATGCTGCAAAATCTGTCTGTTCAGGGGACTGGAAAAGCGGCAACTATATCTAACGGCCACATGAATCCGGTGGTGACAATGAGTAGCCAGTAAAGGGATTGGCAGAGGGGAGAGGCAGAGGAGTAACGAGGAGAGAGGTGAATAAGGTGGGCAGCAGAGTTAAGGATGGTTTGCAGGGGAGGCCACAGAGAAGGATGTTGCAGTAGTCTAGGCGTGAGATGACGAGGGCATGGTCAAGCATTTTTGTGCTTTCAAAGGGAAGGAATGAGTGGATTTGGGAGATATTTTTTCAGGTGGAGGCAAGGGTAAGGATGTGCGGTTTGAAAGGCCAGATTGGAGTCAAAGGTTATCCCAGCGGACTTGCAGAGCCAGTGAGAGAGTGCAGCCATTGACAGTGAGATCTATCTGCGCCAGCGTCCATCCTCTCACAGGTCTGACCAGGGGATTCCTCAGCACACACGTATCACTGCCATGGAGCGATGGGGTTGTAGGAGCAGTATCGGCTCCATCTGCAGCAACCTGCCTCTAGAGTTGTTGATGTCTGGTGAAATGAGTGATTTTCTACCCAGGTGACAGGAGAGGAGGAGCAGGAGCAGCCGGAGGAGGTAAAGGAAGAAGACAAGGCAGATGACCCAGACACACAATGGCAGTATACAGTGGAGATGGAGGCAGCAAGCCCCTCGGAGTCACTTGTGCAGATGGCCAACTGCATACTGATTTGCCTGGGTAGTGACAGCCGAATAGTCACCAGCTGGCAAAGGGATGACTTCTGGCTCTCCACCATCTTGGACCCTCGCAACCAGTCCAAAATGGGGGCCTTTTTTCACCTGCCGAGAGGGAGGATAAACTATAGAGATATGCTATGTAGTCAGTTGGTGGCTGCCTATCTGCGCCATCATCCATCCTCTAGCTGGCCTGACCCAGTGCTCCTCAGGGTTCCTCAGCGCTCATGTACCATTGCCATGGCTGCTTTGAGGGGGTGGAGGGTAGGAGCAGTACTAGCTTCATCAGCGGAAACCTGAGTCTGGAGTTGTTAATGAGCAGCTTTCTTCACCCCCCTAGTGAGGTACCCACCAGCAGCAGCACCTGCAGCAGACCCTGAACCCTGAACTCTTTTGGCTACCTGCCTCAGCTACTATACTGATGCTGCCACTCACCTGATGCAACACGTCTGCTGTCAGCTGCTCCTTCTACCACTCACCATCTTTACCAGGGACTGCTATTGCCACCCACCTCCCCACTCTTCACTGGGCCATTATGTAGCCTTCTGATGCTGCTGCCACCTCATCATGCAGGTTTCCTCATGCTGCTGCTACTGCTATCGTCTCCAGGCTATGTTACCATATCACTCCCTGGCTTGATGCTGCTGTTACCACTACCTCCTCATTATGTCACCTAGCTGCCGCCACCTCAAAATTATGTCATTGTGCCACTCTCTGGCCTGATGCTGCTGCTGCTACTGTTGCCTCCGCCACCTCCACACTGTGTAATTGTGCAAATCTGTGGTCTATCGATGCTGCTGTCAACTGAACACTCTCTCACTTGACCAACCTGTGGTTTCCTAATGCTGTTTCCACCCTCCACCACTCTATGACATTGCCACTATGTTTGGTTTTCCCCTTCTTTTAATCTGTCAGAAGGCATGAAAAGCACAAATACAACCAATTTGGAGAAGCCGTAAGGCTAGTATGATCTTTTGTTTGCTTCAGGATTGTCTGATGATTAGGTAGTCAAAAGCAGGAGTGGATACAAAACACAGAAGACATGCAAATAGTCCATTTACTTATTATTTTTTTAATCAACTCATGTTTCTTTTTGGCTTTAGCAATGATGGATTGTCCGATTGAAAGCTGACACTGAAGGATCAAGCGAATAGCAAGATGATCAGTGATGTCAATGCAGAATTACTGTAGACTCCCTCTCCACTCTTCCAGGGAGGGGGCTCTACATGCATCAGCGTTTAACAGAATCACCACAAAAAGTGAAAAAATTAACTGTTTGCCACAGATAGCAATATTCCAACAGACCAAACTAGCTGGATTTCAGATGTGTGTAGGGCAGAAATACACAAACACTGGATTTGACACAGAATTCCCCACAAAACGTGGATAAATTAACTCTTGGCCACAGAATAAAATACCCTACAGAATGAAATTGATGGATTTCAGGCTTGTATGGGACAGAATGAAATTGATGGATTTCAGGTTTGTATGGGACAGAAATACACACACCCTGGATTTGACTCAGAATACCCCACAAACAGAGGATAAATGAACTCTTGGGTACAGAATAAAATACCCTACAGAATGAACATGATGAATTTCAGGCGTGTATGGCGCAGAAATACACACACCCTGGATTTGACTCAGAATACCCCACAAACAGAGGATAAATGAACTCTTGGGCACAGATATCCCAAAATAAAAAATGCTGGTTCAGGATGTACTGTATGTATATGACACACACTTGTGAAGGTTCTTCACCCCAGTAGCTCATAAATTGGAAGTATTTTGCACAGCCAGCTGCTTGTGCATAGGAGACAAAGTGAGAAGTGGCAGAATTTAAGATGGCTTCCCTGTTTAGGGCTGTGACATCACAGAAGCTGGATAGCTGCTGATTGGTTGCATGTATGCACATGTCATTGAGGGTGTTCTCTGCCCCATGTCACAGCATGTGCTCGCGCCCATTTTAGCTTCGTTACCATGAATCACCCTGAACTTCGACTTTATTCGGAATTGAATTTTCCCTGAAATTCTAAACAAATTCCACTTCGTTTCACTCATCCCTAACCATGACAACTATTGTGCCCTAATCCCAATCCCAAACCCAGTCATTCTCAGACCTACTGTAGCTGTGGCAATCCCTAGCAAATTACCTATCACCATTTTTTCTGTTTTAAAAAAGAAAGTTGTTAAAAAGTAACAACATATTTTACTAAAAGTCATATAGTTATGTTTCTGTCTATTTTTGTTAAGATGTAGTGTTATTTAAATGGGACTATGTTTGGTTCAAAAGTGTTCAACTTTAGGTGACAAAGTTCGGGTTCTTCTGCAAGAAAATAAAAATAATGGTGCTTACCTCTCCACTTCCCCCATCCTAGCGCTGCCCCTGCTGGTGCTCTTGCTGGGTCTCTTGAGGGCTGCAGCCAGAGCTGTGGTGAAGGCAAAACCCATGGCCGTGGCCTCACTGATTTGAATTGTCACGCATCCCACCGTTGGCAGAACACAGCGGCGTGCGCGGAGAAAGGACGGCCCAGCTCCTGTCACAGTACAGGAGAAGTGTTAAACAAAGAACAGACCTAAGGGCCTGCCCTGTTCTCTATGTAAACGTATTGACTCGGAGGCCGGGCCCTCCCTGAGCAGCGCAGGCACCTATTTCTTTTAGTAGACACAGCAACACCAGTGCTGAGCTCGTAAGATGTGTGGGGTAACACTCAAGTCCCCCACCCACTGTATGGAACCCCTCTAAATGGGATTAGATACACAGGCCAAATGATAGCAAGAAGACTGAGTCCTATCATTCCGTCTGATTGTTGTGACTACAATGCATTCAACAATGGAATACTTGAGAGTGTAAGCTTGGAATCGGGTGGGGTGTCCTTTTTGAGCGCAGTGGGTTGTGCTGTCAATCTCAGGATGGCTCCTCTTATAACACAATGGCAGTGTTTACAGTCAGTATGCTTCCAAAGATACAGTCATTTATTTAATCTTTAATCATGTAGTGATCACTCAAGTTACAGTGGCATCAGGACACAATATTTTTAACATGCAATGGTCTTTCCTGGGACATTGTATCTTGGAGCCACAGACACAGGCACTGCTGATCTGAGGCATATGTGAACGACTGGAAGATCCAGCCAATCATCATGAACATTTTACTTGTAAGTGAATGTAGTGATTGGTGGTCTAGCAGCTTCTCTCTACAGAACAGTGCAGTACTACATCTTTTGTACTGCTGTGTATATGTGGCAGGATGAGTGGCACCAGGTAAAGGCCTCCCTTTTTTGTGTATATGCTATATGACCCAAAGAAACTCCTCTTCTTAAAATAGAAACTGATTTCCAGCAGCTCTTATTCACTGTTATATAGAAGGACTTGCTTTCTCTGTTTTAATTATCTGCTTAATCGTTTTAATATGTATTTTGTATCATATTGGGTGGACTTTTTGGGAGCTTTGGAACTAATTATCAGTTTTCCATATAGCTATGTTTTCAATATACAATGGTTCAACATACAATA
This sequence comes from Phyllomedusa bahiana, assembly GCA_025379985.1. Taxonomy (NCBI): domain Eukaryota; kingdom Metazoa; phylum Chordata; class Amphibia; order Anura; family Hylidae; genus Phyllomedusa; species Phyllomedusa bahiana. The sequence continues at coordinate 346 of JAODAL010047135.1, read as the reverse complement.
ATTGTGCAGGAACCGATTAATGTTGTATGTTGAGGGACCTCTGTAACCCTTCTTCCTACTGTCATTCAAATTAGTTTTCTTAATGGCTCTAAGTTCTCTTTACCCAATTATAGTGATTTCATGTCCATTTTTTGTCACAATATCGTTTTTATTGCACGTACTGTAGCTGAGCCCACTCAATACATGCTAGGGGCAAGCTATTGATTACAAATGACACCCACCACCAACTACCAAGATCAGAGATAACACAACTGTTTAATCACTTGGATACCACAGTTAATATGACTGCAGCATTTATGAGGATACATACATGAGGATGGTGTCCCACTCCTTTATCTGAGTGGCT
>JAODAL010047134.1:0-30236 GCA_025379985.1 Phyllomedusa bahiana | reverse complement strand
AGGCAAAAATGGCCTCTGGGTCTACCATGCATGAAGCCTGTTAAATCCTACCACAGAGAGGGTTTAATATGCTGCCTGCCAAATACAATACTATATGGCCATTGCATAGTGTCAAATAAAAAGTAAAAAAAAATGTGTAGGAGTTTAAAAAATAAATACAAAGCAAACACAAATCCCATTTTCCTCAAAAAACCTTTATTTTGTAAAATAATAAAATATACAACAGTTAAACTTAATAGGTTTAATTGCATTTGTAGAACTCCATTCTGTAAAATTGTTGTTATTTGATCAGTGCAGCAAATACTGCAAAAATAAATAAATAAAAATGCATTGCCAGAATTGCATTTTTTTTTGTTCATCCTGGTTCACAGAAAATTAAATAGAAAGTGACAAAAAACTATTATGTACCGCATAATGATACTAAAGAAAATGTCAATTATCCTGCAAATAAAAAGTCCACACAGCATATATCACAGAAAAATAAGTTATGGCTCTAAGAATATCGTGACATACATAACATGATTTTTTAAAGTATTTTTAAGTAACAGATTTATTCACATGAGGAAGGGCCTGTAAGATGGAATGTATGATGAAAAATGAGCGAATAGTTCCCTTTCTTCAGGTGGTATATTTAATAACTCAAAGGGGCTATCCAATGGAAGTACATTTATTTGAAATAGGGCCAACTTGTGGGAAAAAATAATAAAGAAGTTATGTTTACCTCCTGGTCCCCCAGGTGCAGCTCATGGACTCCTCAGGATACACTCCTCTGCACTCTAAGGTACCAGTCAAAACAGATAGGAGAGGTTTGTGCTCCATTGTAGGTGAATGAAGAGTAAGCCTCTTCTGTGTGTAGGGATAAGGACCCAGAAGGGAAGAGGAACATATCCCAGGGAACTTCAGAGTACCAGTGGTAGAGGAGAGGTAGGTGTGTATATTTTTTTTTCCACAGCCTGACCCCATTTAAAATTCATTTTCTTTTTCTGGACAGCCTCCTCACAGACACAGGATGTACCCATAAGTCCTGGTGCAGGTAAGGTTCTGTGTAGCAGTTCTATGTTGCTCAGTAATCCCGCTACATAGCAGGTTGGTGTCAGCTGCTTGTTGCAGCTGTCACATGCCGATAACAGCAGGGAATGGATTTGGCTCTGTTCCCGGTTGCCGCGCACCATTTTTCACTCCGATCAGCACAACCGCAGTGAGATCGCGGGGTGCAGCTCGGTTAACATGGCGGCTGGAGGCCTTGTGAAGGCTTCCATTGCTGCTATTTCTTTTGAGAGCAGATTTCCTAACAGTGTGTTGTACACCGGCTGTCCCCCCAAAACTGGAGCAAGGAACTTTTAGCAGAGAATTAAATTTTCTGCAAGGAACCAGTATATCAACGTGATTTCTTTTGATAGCAGATTTCCTAACAGTGTCTTGTACACTGGCTGTCCCCCCCAAAACTGCAGCAAGGAACTTTTGGCCACGGAATGAAATTTTCTGCAAGAAACCAGTATATTAACGTGATTTCTTTTGAGAGCAGATTTCCTAACAGTGTCTTGTACACTGGCTATCCCCCCAAAACTGCAGCAAGGAACTTTTGGTTACAGAATGAAATTATCTGAAAGAAACCAGTACATCAACGTGACTTCTTTTGAGAGCAGATTTCCTAACAGTGTCTTCTACACTGGCTGTCCCCCCCAAAAACAGGATCAAAAAAACTTTTGGCAATAAAAATAAAGAGGGAAAAGATGCAGTCAGAAATATCAAAACCCCAACACTCTGTCAGGTTTCCCCCATTTTGCTGTACGGAATTTTGTAAAAACCCCAAAAATAGAGTTAAAAGAGAAATTTTTACAGAGTTGGGGCAAGAATGAGAATACAGTGTTTTACAAATGGGGAAATAAAACATGCTAGAAAGGGAGACTAAAAACCTCGAGCACACAAAAGGCAACAAGGAGACAGACTTAAGAGCAATGCAAAGCAGTAATAGAAATTACAGTACTGATCATGAACCATGAAGGCATGGGACATGACACTCCCCGTCTGAAATTTTTTGATTTCGCTAAATACAGAAACAATTTTTCGCTGAAGGTAAGAAAGAGAAAAACATGCAAAAATTTATCAACAGTTTTAAGCCCTATTTTTAATTTTGTTACAGTACTTTCGAAGAAAGTAGTCCAAGGGGAAACAAATCCAAAAAAAAACCCCCTCTTCAATTGGGAAGCCAAAACCAACACTTTTTTCCCAAACCCATGGAAAAACCCAGTGGTATTTTTTAAAAGGGAATGTCGCTGGTAGTTCCAAAGAATTTCCCTTCTTCAGGTGTCATTTCCTTGAAAAGAGAAGAACCAGTTTTTGTTTGGGACGGAAAAAATAATGTTAAAACCCCCTTTTATCACCTTAACCCCACTTTGCGAGTCTTCCTCTTTTGGGGCAGACTTTGGTGATGAACCCTGGCCACTCTAAGAAACTTTACATTTTCCTTGTTTAAAATCTCCAGCTGAAATTTTTTCACTTACCTTTAAAATTTAACATTTTAAAAAGGCTGTTCTTCCATCAAAGAAAAAAGCAGTTTAAAGGGAGCCGCACGTCCAAATTACTTTCCTTCTTTTTGTTTTGATCTTTATTTTGGGAACCTGTTTTTTTAAGAGTGTAGAACTTGTCGGCCTTTTTTCCTTGACAGACCGGGTTCCCCACCAAGACATAACTGACATCAGGGGTAATGAACCAGAGTCTGAAAAAGAAATTTGGGGGAGTCACCCACATGTGATAAATGAACCGAAAAGGAGCAATCTTGTTCCGCTTCAGGGGGATTGAGGTCATAGAGTGAAATTTGCCACTGTTCAGGGGGAGAAGCTTCTGATGCATTCCACTCTTTTGCTAATGTACCAAAAAAATTGCTTTGTCCGTTGTATATGTATCCAAGGCAACCTTCCGTCTGTAAGAAAGTAAAGGAACAGTATTGTCCATTTTCATCCTTTTATAACTTCGCATTTTTAAACCTGCAGGACAGTGGCACAAAGTTAGTCTTGGGACAAAATCACGGGTTTTTGGTTTTGTTTGGGCTTTTTTAAGGAAAAATCCCCAAGTGGGGCTTGTGTCCTCTCCAACATCCTCAGGTGGCACTGCAGTTATGCTTCCATGGATGCACCCGAAAAGACATGAACTTCTTTCCTGACAAAAGTGAAGGGGACCATAAAACGTGGGACTGAAGTTTTTCCAAAAACCCTTTCAAAGACTTTTTCCCAGCCCCCCCCTGTGTTGTTTTTCGGACTTCCAAACATCTTCCATTAAGGGGTTTTGGGGGAAAGCTATGAACCAAAAGGGGGTCAAACACTGTTCACGACAACAAGATTCCCCGCTATTGAAAATTTTGTCACGGGAGGAAACTTGGAATGTAAACTGTCTTGATGAGTCCCACATAAACCCGGCGCCTAAATGGGAGAGGAATCAAACCCAAAGTTTAAAATCCTTAAAATTAGGGCATTGTAAACCCAAAGGGGAAATCATCCATTATTCGGGACTTTTAGAGATGATTTTTTAAATCTGCCCAAGCATTTCCCTGTGCCGGTGAGGAGATCAATTGCTTTTTTGCGGGTAGGAAGAATTTAAGTCCATATCACATAAAATTTTTCTCAAAAACGAGGCGTCGGATCCAAACCCTCCTCCCCAGTTTGGGCTGCCTTCTCACCCAAGATTGCTACGCGGGAGAGGCTTTTGCCAAAGACATGCACCTTCATCGGTAATCATGATTTCACTGTTGATGTCGTTGCCTTGTGCCCTAGGGGAAACTAAGTAGTTCCTGTAGTCTTCCCCACAATGAACGTGAAAAATTTTTTGTGTCAACCCTTACGTAACGGGTTTTTTGCGAAAAGGGATTACATCCCAGGAGACTTTTTGTTGAGATTGGGGATGGGGAGGAGCAGTTGTTAAAAAAACCCCTTTATGTAGCGCGGAACAAACACCACCCAATTTTTTTTGGTTTGCGGGGTGATGCATGCCAAAGGAAGGAAAATACCAACTTCTTCCCCTTCCTCTATGGGGTGCGGTTCGCAAGTCCCTGTCAAATATGTTTTTGCATAAAACCACAAATATTTCTCCATTTCTGGGTTTCCTTTAAGGGGCTTTTTAAAAAAGAGAATCTAACTATGCTTGCTGAGATTGTTTGTAGTTTGTTTTTTGGAGTGGGGGAAGGGTAATGGTGGCTACCCAGTTTTTTTGAATAATCCGGTAAATGCCCTTTCCATAATCAAAAAATCCTTGTTTTCTTTTAGGTGCTAGCTTGTGCTTCACTTTTTAGATTAAAACTGCTGATCTAAAAACTGTCATCCCGGGAAAAGAAAAAAGAATGTTTTTCAAGAATTTGGGGCTTCATTTCCATGACTTTTCTTTCATCTTGTAATGGTATGGGGATGGTTGAAAAAGGGGGCTTTGGGGCCCTTGGTAAAACATAAGTTTTAAATAAAAAAATCTAAGTAGGGTTCTAAAATTGGTATGCAAACGTTGCCTTTTTCACCCAGTCTAAATCAAGGATTGACGAACGGAGCATAATGATTTATTTGCTGGGGTACCTTGGTTTCCCGGGAAATGTCTCTGCGACAAAGTAGAATGTTTGCGTTTTTGTCAAGGGGGGGTAATTCATTACATAGACCCAATGAGTAGATGAAGACCACTTCTGGGGTAGGAAAATTTTCCCTTTCATTAGACGGGGATTTACTGATTAACAAGTGTTGGGAAGTGATCCCGACCTTGTTTTTGATGAATACCGGGGCCACGGGGTCTCTTCCAGAGACCCTGTGAGCCCTGCAGACCCAAAGCGTAAGGGTTAGGGGGTTCTCCTTCAAAATCGAACAAATAAAGAGATCAGATCTTTCAAGGGATTGGTTTCTTTGATTGTCCCAAAATGGCATACACCTTTTGGGCCTTTCTGGATTACCTTGAGAACGTTGGGCTCAAAAGTTTTCAACGCCAGAAATTTTTTCTTTTTTGGGGCCTTTTTTTTCAAGAATATGAAAAGAGAAACAAAAAACTCTTTTTTTTCCCCCCATGTTAGGGTTGGGTTTTTTTCATAATGACAACCAAAAAAAACCAAATGACCCAACAAACAATACCCTGGGGATTTTGGCCTGAAAAAACACGAAGTTACTCAAATGGTTTTGAATGCTACAAAGGTAGAGTAACAAAAAAGGGCCAAGAAAGCAGAAATTTTTTCTGGGTAATTTAAACTTTTGAGCACAAATTGAAACATTGATAAGACATATCTTTTGCACGGGTTTCAAAAGACCCCACCCCAAACTTCTTGCATAGGAAGATACGGGGGTAGGGTTTACAGTTGGCAAATTTCTCCCCGCATGCTTTTCCACTGGCGGTGACTGCGAGAATGGGTCTGTGCTTGTTGATGGGGTGAAGTGCTTCAATGGGGCACCACTGTCCACAAACAAATTAATAAAAACCTTTAAAATGTTTTTGCAAAATGTTTGGGGGGAAAAACATTTGTAACAATCCCAAATTTTTTTCAGAAGCTCTTTGCATTTTTGAATGGTTTCTTTCTTTTTTTTAACCATACATTTTTTGGGGGGTTGCTTCTTAGAATGGGGATAGACGTTTGGGGTTTTCAAATTTTCTCACCTTACTGCTCTATCCAGGGATTCCTTAGTTGGGGTGTGGAGTGTCAACTTAGGGGGAAAGAACAACCGCGAACAAAAAGCTTGATCATTCTTGGGGCTCAAACTTTTTATGAACTCCAGAATAGGGAAAAGGAGGAAAGGGGAATGATACTCCTCTTTTTTTTGCCCGAGGTTTCCACCTTTTTGAATGTTGTATGGAGCTGGAAAATATGGTTTACCCCACACATGTCCAGGAACTAAGCCAGGTAATGATGTCTGCTTTGGCCCCTGGAGCTCCAAGATAGATCACCGGTTCTTAATTACTCATTTCTTTCCCGATATTTTGGGAACTTTGAACCTGTAAACAGAGCATTCTCTATGTCCTGGGGGTGCCCTAGCTCCATTCCGCCTCCAAACCCCTAGCCCCCCAAAATTTGCAAAAAGAACAATGAGTCTCTTGACATTTCGTAACAAGCCAGCCATCGACTACAGGCCTAGTTTTTTTTTGGCTTAATGCCAACCATCAAAATTTTAGTTCTGAAGGGGACTTCCAGGGCCTGTAGTTCCAGGCTGGGGAAGGGGAGGCCTTTTTAGTAAATCAGGTGGGCCTGAACCTTTTAAACTCTGACAGCGATCTTTATGACTTCAGGCAGGTAATTGTAGGCTGAGAAGTGCTGATCATGTTGTAAGTGGTAGTCTGATTAAGAGACATAGGGACATATGGAGCTGCATTCACTGAAAGAGCAGGTTTACAGTTGATAGGTCTAATTATAGGTGAAGCTGGTTCGGTATGGTTGCCAGGAGCTTGTCATCTTGCTGGCATATTGGTTCGGACCTCGGTATATTTCTATTGATGTTGCAGAGGTTATGGCCTTGGTGCCTTGTGATTAGGGATGAGCGATATTATCGACAAAAGTTGTAAACAGCATGATTTTTAGGCTGATCGGAAATTTCCGATCACGTGATATTTTAGGGGACAATCTTACAGATAATCTATTACTATCGCGCCATTTTCAGCATTTTCTGTCATTTTGGTGGCCAGACAATCAGCTCTGAGTATAGAGGGGGGTGAGGAGGATGTACAAAGTCACCACTTTGTGGTGTATGGATCTCATTGGCTGCAAAAATCATGTGACCTCGTTTTATCTATGCTGCTGCATTTCCTGTTTGAGCTCATACTCTGTCTATGCCTCTTCAGAGCAGGATGTGTCTGTCTGCGTTTAAACCAATAGCTGTTCTAACAGCTTTGATAGTCACTTCTAATTCAAGAAACCATCCACCTACATCTTAGAATAGAGTTAGATTAGAGAATTGCACTTCTTATTTAGTTAGAGAAATGTTTAAAGATATCTACTGGTGTGTGTAGCCGCGGGGCTGCGGGTGGTGCAGGGGGGCGGCAGCAGGAGAGGCTTTTGAAAAGAAGGGAGATATTTTGCAGCTCAGTGTGTTCTGTGATTTTCAATCGAAAAAGAATTGTTTTCTACCACTTTTTTTGGCCATCAGACCTCTGCTAGCAGTTGAAATTGTCCCTGTGTTTTCAGTTCTATTGCAATCACTGCGTGTCAGTGTTCCCAAAAACTGGCTTAACTTATCCCTATAACTTTACTGAAGTCCGTGCGTCTCAGTTTGGCGCAAAGAGTCCAGTTGAACGAATATTGGGCGACATGTATGAACGGGCTTTACGCCTGTTTTCTGGCGTATACTGCGCCTCCCGGCCCGAATCCCCCTGTCGGATGCAGGGATGCGGTGTTAGGCGCAGCGTTCGCCACTTTCAGCTGCGCCTTGCATGAAGGGGCGGGCAATGGGCGCGGTGTAGGCGTTCCGGGGCGGGACGCGGCGCGCTCGTATACTCCGAGGCATGTTGATCACGAGTCGGCAAAGCGAGGCGCAGTGCAGCGCTCGCCAGCTCTGACAGTCAGACCTGGTTTATTTTGGTCTAAATGCTCCGGCGGCGGCGAAGTGAAGCAGGATCGGAACATGCGAGGAAGCAGATAGAAGTTCGCGACAGAAATCTCGGCGATCCACTCTGTGCAGCAGGAGTATGAATCCGAAAAAATCTCCTTTATAAAGGCGGAAAACAGTGTCAGAAAAGAGCTGAACCTCAAAAATAAACATAATGAAAAAAAAATCACTTTCCAAAAATCTAGAACGGCGCAATATCAAGAAATCGGATATTGGAAATTGCCGGGAAATACAGTAATTCAAATTCTGAAAGCTATTCTCATTGCTCGGCATAAACCGGCCAATCAGAAAAGGAGCGACAGGGAACCAATAAAACCTATGGAGAATGATTGACCAATCAGAATCAACGGCGGGACAGTTCAAAATACAGTAAAAATGCAGAAAAGAGCTGATTGGTTGAGCTAGCGGGGGCTTGTCTATCTCGGCCAATCAGAATAGGAGCGACAAAGACCCATTATAGCCTATGGAGAATTTTGAACCAATCAAAATCCAAGGCGGGACAGTTCAAAATACAGTAAAAAGGCAGAAAAGATCTGATTGGTTAATGCGGCGGGGGCTTGGCTATCCCAGCCAATCAGAGCACGAGCTACTTCTCCCATTGTAGTCTATGGAGAGATGGGCGCAATGAAATCTCGGCGATCAGCGCCGTGCGGCATGGAGTATGAATAAAAAAATAATTTTTATTAAGTGTAAAACATTATCAGATAAAGCGCTGAAACCTTCTATAAAAATAAAGCACTTAAATCCCTAACAATGCGTTTGTCGCCGAGACCAGCGCTACATGAAAAATTGCAATAGAGAGAATTGCCGGGAAATACAGTAATTCATATTGTTTAAGCTCTTCTCTTTGGTCAGCATAACCCAGCCAATCAGAATAGGAGCGACAGTTTCCCATTTAAACCTATGGAGAAGTATTGACCAATCAGTATAGGAGCGACAAAGACCCATTATATCCTATGGAGAAGTTTTGACCAATCAAAATCCAAGGCAGGACAGTTCAAAACACAGTAAAAATACAGAAAAGAGCTGATTGGCTGAGCTAGCGGTGGCTTGGCTATCCCGGCCAATCAGAGCGCGAGCTACTTCTCCCATTGTAGTCTACGGAGAGAGCGGCGCACTGAAATCTCGGCACTCAGCGCCGTGCGGCATGAAGTATTAATAAAAAAAACATTTTGATTAAGGCTATGTCTACGCTGCAGTGGACAAAAAACGACCTGAAAACTAATTACTAAAAATGTTCATGAAACTGAGTTTTCTGTCCACTGCCTGTCAAAAGCAGCTGAAAAAATGTCAGTTTTTTTGCGCCTTTTTCGTTTTTTGGGGCGTTTTTTTAATCGTTTTTTTTAAGCGTCTTTGCTCTGCTTTTTAATGTATGCACAAATTAAAGACATTGGATGTAAGCTACACCCTACAGGTGGAGTTAACATGTTAAGTAGTCACTTCCTTAGATCACTGTAGCATTGTGAGTACATTGTCCTTGTGTGCTGCTGCTGCTGCGTGCTACTGCTTTATTAAATTTTGCACCGATTCTTGCACCAAAATCCACCAAAAAACCCACATTATCTTTCCATACAGCAAGATAACTGTATTAGCATCAAAATCTGTAAAGAAAAGGATTTTAGCGCCAAACTCCCAAAAAACGCATTTTCGCCAAATTCCGTAAAAAAAAAAATATTTTTAGTGTCAGAAGCAAGATCAGTTTATTAGCGGCAAAATTTTTAAAGATATTGAACTAACCCGTCAAAAATCAGATTCTGGCGCCGAAATCCGTAAAAAATTTATTTATTTGCGTCAAAAGCTAGATCCCGTTATTAGCGCCAAAATCTGTAAAGATACGGATTTTTGCCCCAAAAGCCATAAAAAATGGATTCTTGCGGCAAAATCCGTAAAAAACTTATTTTTGGCGTCAGAAGCGAGATAACGTTATTAGCGCCAAAATCAGTAAAAAAAATTATTTTAGTGCCAAAAAACTTAAAAAAACGGATTTTTGCGCCAAAATGCTTAAAAAAACTTATTTTGCCGTCAGAAGCGAGATAACGTTCTTAGCGCCAAAATCAGTAAAAAAAATTATTTTAGTGTGAAAAAACGTAAAAAAACGTATTTTTTTTAGCGTCAGAGGCGGAGATAATTGTTATTGGCGCTTAAAATCTGTAAAAGATATTATTTTAGTGCCAAAAAACGTAAAAAAAAAGGATTTTTGCAGCAAAATGCGTAAAAAAAACGGATTTTGGCATCAGAAACGAGATAACGTTATTAGCGCCCAAATCATTAAAAAAATGATTTTAGTGTCAAAGAACGTAAAAAAAGTATTTTTGCGCCAAAATCGTAAAAAGTTTTTTGGCGTAGAAGCGAGGTAACGTTATTAGCCCAAAATCAGTAAAAAAATTATTTTATGTCAAAAAAGTAAAAAAACTTATTTTGCGCCAAAATCCATAAAAAACATATTTTTAGCGTCAGAGGCGATGATAACGTTATTGGCACAAAATCTGTAAAAAAAAATATTTTAGTGCCAAAAAACGTAAAAAACGGATTTTTGGCCAAAATGCGTAAAAAAACGGATTTTGGATCAGAAGCGTGATCGTTATAGCGGCAAAATCATTAAAAAAAATATTAGTGTCAAAGAACGTAAAAAAACGTATTTTTCGCCAAAATGCGTAAAAAAAACGTTATTTTTGGCGTCAGAGCGATCGGGGTAACGTTTTTTTGCGCAAAATCATGTAAAAAAAATTATTTTAGTGTCAAAAATAACGTTAAAAAAAAAACTATTTTGCGCAAATACCATAAAAATTCTTTTTAGCGTCAGAGGCAGATGATAACGTTATTGGCACTAAAATCTGTAAAAAAAAATTATTTTAGTTCCAAAAAACGTAAAACACCGGATTTTTGCGCCAAAATGCGTAAAAAACCCATTTTGGCGTCAGAAGCGAGATAACGCTATTAGTGCCAAAATCATTAAAAAAAGATTTTAGTGTCAAAAAACGTAAAAAAACGTATTTTTGCGCCAAAATCCGTAAAAAACTTATTTTTGGCGTCAGAGGCGAGATAACGTTATTGGTGCTAAAATCAGTAAAAAAAAATATTTTAGTGCCAAAAAACGTAAAAAAACGGATTCTTGCGCCAAAATCCGTAAAAAACGTATTTTGGGCGTCAGAAGCGAGATAGCTTTATTATGCGGCAAAATCTGTAAAAAAAATTATTCTAGTGCCAAAAAAACGTAAAAGAACGGATTCTTGCGCCAAAATCCGTAAAAAAACGTATTTTTCCGTCAGAAGCGAGATAACGTTATTAGCGGCAAAATCAGTTAAAAAAAATAATTTTAGTGTCAAAAAACGTAAAAAAAAGGATTTTTGCGGCAAAATCCAAAAAAAACGTATTTTTGGTGTCAGAGGCGAGGATAACGTTATTGGCGCCAAAATCTGTAAAAAAAATTATTTTAGTGCCCAAAAAACGTAAAAAAAAAACAGATTCTTGCGCCAAAATCCGTAAAAAAAACCGTATTTTTGGCGTCAGCGGCGAGACAGCGTTATTAGTGCCAAAATCTGTAAAAAAAATTATTTTAGTGGCCAAAAACGTAAAAAAACGGATTCTTGCGCCAAAATCTGTAAAAAACGTATCTGGCGCCAAAATCCGTAAAAAACGTATTTTCATCATCAGTAGCAAGATAACTTTATTAGAACCAAAATATGTTTAGAAAAGTTTAGCATCAAAATCTGTAAAAAACCAGATTCTGACGCCAAAATCTGTAAATAACGTATTTTTAGCGAAAAAAATATGAATTGCGCAAAAAATCGTTAGCGACCAAAGCATGATCATTTGTTACAAAAGGTACAAAAAAAGGACTCATCAGACACTAGTATGCAGATTTGATAATGAATAACCTTTGTAACACCCACTATAGGTGGGACTTGGGTCTCTGGGAGGGTTTTCATTGAAAAATCGCGGCAAAAAACGCCGCGAAAAAGTGCCAAAAAACGCGCCAAAAGATGTCCAGCGCTTTCCATAGACTCCTGTAGTAAATTTTCTGCCCGGCTCTGGCGTTTTTTAGAGCATGTTGTAAAATACGACCAGTGAAAAAAACGAGCAGAAAAAAGAAGCTCAGTGTAGACAGCAGGAGGGTTTTACATTAGAGTCTATGGGAGATGATTACAGTCGTTTTTCCGGCGTTTTTAGAAAACGAAAAACGCTGAAAAAACGGACGTTTTTCTGTGCAATGTAGACATAGCCTAAGTGTAAAACATTATCACATAAAGAGCTAAAACCTTCTGTAAAAATAAATCAGTTAAAACCCCGAACAAAGCGTTTGTCGCCAAGACCGGCGCTACATAGGGAATTGCAATAGAGAGAATCGCCGGGAAATACAGTAATTCAAATTGTTTAAGCTCTTCTGATTGGTCAGCATAAACCAGCAATAGAATAGGAGCGACAGTGGCCCATTATATCCTATGGAGAAATAAATTGGACCAATCATATTTCTAGGCATAAGGGGGACAGTTCAAAATACAGTAAAAAGGCAGAAACGAGCTGATTGGTTGAGCTAGCGGGGCTCGTCCACCTTAGCCAATCAGAGCACGAGCTACTTTCTCATAGAGTTCTATGGGGAAAAGAAATTCCGAGCGAGCTTTGTGATTGGCTAAGTTAAAAGAGGCGCCGTTATTTGGACCAATGAGAGAGCGAGCGACGCTCCTATGGGTTTTCTAATGCAATCTGAAATAAACCTGTACATGGCCGAAATCAAATTATAAGACTATAGAAGTTGTCCCGATGTGTATATAAAATGAATAATAATATGGAGGTAACGAAAAAAAAATATTAATTCAATAAAATCAGGTTTATTTCTTTATTTTCGTTATCCAAGGATCAATAGTATGGGTGCAACGAAAATAAAGAAATAAACATGATTTTATTGAATTATTATTTTTTTTTCGTTACCCCCATATTAATATTCATTTTATTTTCAGCGCTTTATCTGATGTTTTACACTTAATAAAAATTAGTTTTTTATTCATACTCCATGCCGCACGGCGCTGAGCGCCGAGATTGCATTGCGCCCATCTCTCCATAGACTACAATGGGAGAAGTAGCTCGCGCTCTAAGTGGCTGGGATAGGCAAGCCACCGCTAGCTCAACCAATCAGATCTCTTTCTGCATTTTTACTGTATTTTGAACTGTCCCGACTTTGATTTGATTGTCATTGTCTCATTTTTAAGGGTCTCTGTCCTCCTATTCTGATTGGCCGATAGCCAAGCACCCGGTAGCTCACATCGTCTTTCTGTTTTACTGATTTGAACTGCCCTTTGATTCTGATTGGTCAATAGTTCTCCATAGGTTTTAATGGGTCACTGTCGCTCCTATTCTGATTGGCCGTTTATGTCCGACCAATGAGAATAGCTTTCAAATTTGAATTACTGTATTTCCCGGCAATTTCCTATATCCATAATTCTTGAATTAGGATATTTGGAAAGTGATTTTTTTTTTAAGGTTTTTTTTTATTTTTGAGTGTTGAGCTCTTTTCTGAGAATGTTTAACGCCTTTATAAAGGCGATTTTTGATTCATACTCCGCACCGACATGTGGAATGATTTCTCGCTGTTCTCCAGCCTTTCTCGCATCGGAACAGATTTTCGGCGCCAGGTGTCCGCGACAGTCCGACGGCCCCTAAGTCCCGCACTGCACCCATGTCCCCGCCCTGTGCCCCACAACATCACTGGCGAGGCGCAGGGAACTTTTCCCCGCATGTATGAGTGGGGCGGCGAATCATAGGCGCAGCGCCGCACTGCGCCTCAGTGCCCGCACTGCGCCTAACACACTGGCGAGGCGCAGCGGACTTTTCCCCGCATGGATGACCGCACTACCTCCAGCGGCGAAGCTCAGGCGCAGCGCCGCACTGCGCCTAAGTCCCGCACTGCGCCTAACACACTGGCGAGGCGCGGCGGACTTTACATAGGATGTATGAGCAGCCCCGGCCCCCGACATAAATCAAGGCGCAGATTTCGCCGGAAAACTAGCGGAAAAGCGCGGCCCGACCCGGCAAGCTTCATACATGTCGCCCATTGTGTTCTACAAATTTCCTAGTAATTTACGCTTGTAGTCAGTGGTGCTAAGGCTGCCATATTAATCCATATAATATTTAAATACTCTTATTGCAGTCCGTGCATCTGTTTGGCGCAAAGAGTTCAGTTGTACGAATATTGTGTTCTACAAATTTCCTAGTAAATTACTCTTGTAGTCAATGGTGCGAAGGCCGCCATATTAATCCATATAATATTTAAATACTCTTACTGTAGTCCGTGCATCTGTTTGGCATGAAGACTTCAGTTGTACGAATATTGTGTTCTACAAATTTAATAGTAAATTACACTTGTAGTCAGTGGTGCGAAGGCCGCCATATAAATCCATATAAAATTTAAATACTCTTACTGCAGTCCGTGTGTCTGTTTGGCACAAGGAGTTCAGTTGTACGAATATTGTGTTATACATAGTTCCTAGTAAATTACACCTGTAGTCAATGGTGCGAAGGCTGCCTTATTAATCCATATAACTTTTTAATACTTTTATTTCACTCAGTGCGTCTCAGTTTGGCGCAAATCGTGCATTTGTACGATAGTTTTTTGAAAACTATCAATTGCTAGTCCTACTGGGCAGTTGTAAATCTCAGGGACTGAAGGAAGAACACTGTTAATTTGGGGTTACGGTCCTTCCACCAGACCACATTTCACAGATATTTGATAGAAAACCAATTCTGTTTCTAATCCTAGTTGGCTGATGGAAATTAGAGGGATTTAAGAATAGCTTTGATTTGCCGTCTTTCAATAACGGGACTTTTCAAAAAACTCTTCCATACCTTTTTAAAATTTTTAAATTTTCTGAACATGGACGAAATGCAGGTGGTAAAAGAGCAAAGAGGGGTGTAGGATATGGAGGTAGAGGTACGATAGAAGGTGCTCCTTCCGTGCTGGCGACAACACCCAAGCCAGCGAATCGTCGGTTGCAGGACCTTTCAGGCCTGTCATCGCTGGGTCGGTGCCCTGTGAATCTCAGTAACAAAACAGCGTCGCCAATCTGTTCTTCAGTGGTTAAGGGCAACCTGCATCAGCAGTTTACCTCCTCGTCTTCCCAGTCACGGCCACAAATGTCATCATATCATCGTCAGCATCCGTTCCAACATAAAGCGAAGGCAGCAAATGTCAAACTCGTGACCCACCATTTGGGGATAATCCATTTTCTGAAGACCTCTTTGATGACAAATGTGGTTGGGGTCAGAAGGCATTTCAAAAAAATCAAGAGGCCAAGAGGATGATTTTGTCTGCTCTGATGCCCAATCGTGATGCTATCAGAGGAGGAGAAGGAAGCCGGTCAATCGGCAAAAATCCCGGGCGGTCGGCAACGCCTTGCAGTGCCTGTTGCTTGTAGCCCGCAGTTCCAGGATGCAGAATGTCAGAACGAAGAAGTCACCTGTGTTGATGATGATGACAAACATTGGCAGATAAAATGTGGTCTTTTCAGCAGAATTTGCTTGCGAGCGCTTCATCATGGACGGGAGGAGGATGGGTGGGGTAGTGTTAGTACAGGTCCCGCCTCAAAAGGGAGGGGCGGTCGCAAAAGTCCGCCGAGATGATTCCGCCAGCCACCGTTTCAGCGGAAACACCGCTCCTCACTTATCGGGGTCGAAAAGGTCCAGGACCTCTCAAGCCTGGGCCTTTTTCAATCAAGCCTCTGATTCACTTATCGATGTCATATGCCGCCTTTTCCGTAAACGCATCAGTAGAGGGAAGAATCTTAGGTGTTTAACCAAAAGCAACATGTCTATTCACATGCAGCGAATGCATGAGTTGAAATGGAGGGAACACCTGGCGAAAAAAGGCCACACCAATCCCGGGGTTCCAGCCCACGTCAACCCCCTCTGTTCCCACCTCCTCCTCCTCCGCCACTTCCAAGACCCAAATGTTCTTTAGCTGCCCATTTTCTTTCAGCTCATGATCAAGGATCAGCCTCCAACTTCAGCCTCCACCGGCCCGAGTACCACCAGCACCACCAGAGACACAGCCTAACCCTTTCCCTTTCCACCAGCTTGACCTGCATGCCGTACAGTGGCCAGTCTAGCAGCCAGCCTTCTGTCTACCAGGTTTGGGAGCAGAAGAAACACTTTAACCCAAAACCCAAAAGTCTGAATGTTGGCTTTGCCTGGCTTTTGGCCTTGGAAATGTTGCCTTTCTGTCTGGTGGACACAGATGGGTTCCGCCACATCATGGCCCTTGCCTGCCCCCAATACCAGATGCTGAGCAGGCATTTATTTTCCAGAAAAGCCGTCCCTGCCCTGGCCAGCCACGTGCTATCTAAAATCTCAAGCGCGTTGCCTGCATCTGTGTCCGTCAAAGTCCATCTGACCACTGATACATGGACTAGTAAGCACGGCCAAGGCCACTATATCTCTGTGACAGTTCACTGGGTGAGCTGGGTGGATGTCTCTGGTGGTGATGGTGGTTCTCAGGCTCGGCGCACGCTCTTCAAAACCGCAGGAATGGTGCAGGGTTCTTTCCTCCAAGGTCCACTGGTAGCGTCATGTGCCCAGAGAAACCAGGCCGTGTTGAAAGTTTAATCTGTCTTGGGGGGGACCGTTAACACTTTACAGGCCAAGGTGTCGTGTGCCGTAACGGCCGAAATCTGCTGGCCGCCCTTAAGATCGGTAGGATGGAGCACATCCCTAGCCTGGAACACGTCATGAACCTCATCGTCCAGAAATTTCGAAAGCGCTATCCGGGTCTGGACTGCCTGCTGTGGAAGGCTCAAGGTCTGAGCTCACACTTCCGCCGTTAGCATCCTGATTCGTCCTGGCTGGCTGCGTTACAGTGTCATCTCGGCCTCCCCGTCAACTGTCAAGTAGCGGTGGGGACCTCGGGGTGTTGAGCCACCGAGAGTGAAAGCAGGTGAAGGAGCTCTGCACCATCCTTCCGAGTTTTGAAGAAGCCACCAAAATGGTCAGTGCGGATAATGCCCTTGTCAGCATGAGCATTGTGGTGATCTTAGTTCTGGAACAATCGTTGGACACTCTGAAACAGAGTCCCACCAGCAACGGAGGAGGAGGACGGACACAGATGCGGACATAGAGCCTCTTCTCTCTCCGAATCCAGAAGGCCCGACAGTTTCACAACTTAATCGGTCTTCATTAGGCAGTGGTTCGGGGTCCAGGGCTAGTGCAAGGCAGAGGAGGAGGATGAGGTATTCCTGGACAATGACGTTACCGATGTCACTGCTTTGGAAAGAGGTTGGCATGGATTTGAGGTGGAGGAGGAAGATGAGGAAGATCAGTTTGCTAGTGCCCCTCGACCCAGAGGCTTTGGAAATCAAGGCTCCATCTCTCACATGAGTTATTGGATGCTCCATTTCCTCCAACATGATCCTTGCATTAAGGCGTCTCAACACCGATGTTTTTGGATATGTTCTGGACCCAATCGACTCGCTCGCCACGCCATAGAGGTGTTGTCCTGCCCAGCAACCAGCGTAATATCTGAGTGGACCTTCAGCACAGCTGGAGGAGTCATTACAGACAAATGCATTCGGCTTTCCTCAGATAATGTGGATTGTTTGACTTTCATCAAGATGAATCAGGCATGGATCTCTGATGATGTTGTGGCCCCAATTGCCGAGGTCACCGATTAGTTGCCGGTCTACTTCAAATTCATCTTCAAAAGAAATAGTCCTCTTGAAATTTTTTTTTTTTAATTATCATTTCTTACTGCAATTTTTATTAGTTCCCAAAAGGTAATTTTGCTTGTTTTGCGGTGAGGAGACTGTAAAAGACACCAATTGTACACGGTGTAATGAAAAAAACGTATTCCAATTACTCACGTCATCTTTAAAATGTTTCACACTGTCAGTGGTTTTTGGGTCATGCTGCTGTGAAATACAGCTATACTACAGGTCCTATTTTAAAAAATTTGGTTTTTCTAACGACTTTTGTTCTTCACAATTGTCAAGGGGGCCAAAGGTATGTTTTAAAAATTTTGGGGCAGATGCTGTGAAATACACCTACACTAAGGTCCTATTAAAAAAATGTTTTCTAACAGACACTTTTTTCACAATTGTCAAGAGGGGGCCAAGGGTCATTTTTTTAAATTTTTTTGGGGGGCATATTGCTGTAAAAATCAAGCAAAAAAAATTTTTAAAGTCCTATTTTAAAAAAAATGTGTTTTTTAAAAAAAACAGACATTTGTTCTTCACAATTTTTGTAAAAAGAGTGCCAAAAAGGGTCATTTTTTTAAATTTTTGTTGGGGGGGGCAGGGTTTTTATGTAAAACAGATTTTTCTACAGGTCCTATTGTAAAAATGTGGTGTTTTTAAAAAAAACGACATTTGTTCTTCACTTTTGTCAACAGGGCTGAAAGGGTCATGTTTTAAATTTTAGGGGAAAATGGTGTGTCAAAAAGGAATAGGTAGGATATGTTAATAGCCAACTTTAAAAACATGATAGCAACCCCTATGGGAGAAAACCCCTTTTAAATACAATTAAAAAAAGAGAAAAAAAAGTCATGGTGGGTTCCATCCTATTTTAAAAATGTGTTTTCTAGAATTAAACACTAAAAAAATTTGCATGAAAAAATAGCTGATACAAATATTCCTCTAAATTTAAAAGGGAGGACTTAAAATTGAATAATGTGGTTTTTTTAAAGGGAAAAATGGAATGGAGCACATTCCCCACCCCAAGAACAGAGACAATTTCCCCCAACATTTTGAGAAAAACGGAAAAAGAAACCCAAAAAAAAAGGGACCGGGGGGAACGGGAAAGGTCAACCCCCAGTTTTTCCCAAAAGTGAAGCTCAATTGGTCCGCCTCTACGGGGGGAAGGCTTGTAGAGGAAAAATTTTTCTAAAGCGCTACCCGGTTTTGAGTGTATGGGGAAGGTTTTGGAGGTGTGCTCACATTTCCGCTTCCGCACTCTGTTCGCAGACTTTTTTTCATTGTTGCGTCAAAAGGGCATTTTTCCCCATGTTAATAGTAAGGACCCCCACCCCTGGCTTACCGCCCCCACTGTAACCCCGGGGCCCGCTCTGAATTTGCGTTTTAAAAGATGACAAAACCAGCACGGGCCCTTCCCCCGCCACCCACTGTAATTGGGCCCTACTAGCTAAACCCCTGCGTTTTAAATAGATGAAAAAACACCAGCACGGCTCTCACGCACCCACTGAACCCCGGTCCTGTGCTGAACCTGCGTACCACATTTTTCAGTCTTTACCCGCCTGATCAGTTTTTTCCTTCAACCCCCTTGACAGTTGAAGTTGGATTTTTTAGACGGCGTTTTTTGACCTACTGGGGACATTGTTTCTTTGCTTCCTTTAATGTCAGGGGGGGAAAAATGTTACCCGTGAAAGGGAAGTCCTCTGCCCGCAGATTTGGGAAAATAGTTGTTTTTTTTATAGATTTTTTTTTATTGCAAAAATTTTTTTTCTTAGGTCCTAAGGGACCTGTGCGGGGGTTTTGGGTCTGCGCTTTACAGGATATGGATAGTCAAAAATTTTTTCCCTAAAATACTGCTAAAAATCCTTTTTCTGGCACTTTTTAATCTGTGGGTCATGTAGATTTAAGGGTTATCCCCGGGGCCAGGACAGGTTTTCAATGTCCGTTCAACAAAAAAGGTGGTTCAAAGACTCCTTTTTCAGGCACCTTTTTAATCTGTGGGGGATGGGGTTTTGGGGGCATGCTTTCGGTCCAGGTAGGGATGTCAATGTCCAGTTCAAACTAAAATTTGGGGGTTTAAAGACTACTTTTTTCCCCGGGACCTTTTTAAATTTTGGGGCACGGGTTTGGGGGGATCGTGGTTTAAAGGGCAGGTATAGTCAATGTCCAGTGAAACTAAAAAAGAGGTTAAAAAGTAGCCTTTGGGACTTTTTTTTTTGTGGGTCATGCAGGTTTAAGCGTCAGCTTGGTACAACAGGGATAGTGAAGCTGTCATTTTTTTTTTGTGACTTTGTTGCCTAATTGTCTTCCTAAGATGTAAAAATGTATCCCGTTTGTTGTTGTGGATGTTTTTTCCAGCTTCTCCCAGCCCCGTTTGGGGGTAAGAAAGAAGTGTTTTTTCCTCTCCCATAGACTTTAATGGTCTTCGGCGATAATCTGTTATCGACTATCGACTGTCGGCATGATAATTGACGATATCGACTATCGATCCGATAATGATAGTTGGCACAATTGCTCGACACTAGTGGTAATCTCTGCTGAAGCTGTCAGCGGCTCTGTGTTTCTAAACTATATTTTCACTGTTCTGACTCAATATGCTGACAATAAGTGTGCATGTTCATCTGGCCCATGTGGTGATGGAAGTCTGTATTGAACGGTGAACTTACTTCAGAATCTTGTCAGACAGTGATCAACTCGAATGCTCAGGCATGTATGAAGAATCAACAGGAGTTTATTCCAGCTGAATCTTGTCGTATACACCAAAAGTAGTAGGTGAAAAGATGATACAGTAGATACAGAGAATGAGAATACAGTGCTCTGCATAAGCAGGAAGATGGAACATGCTAGAAGGAGAGAGGAGCTGAAAACCTCAGAGCACATATACAGGGAGACAAGAGGGACAGACTTAAGCGCAATGCAAAGTTGTAATAGAAATCATACTGATTATGAACCATGAAGGCATGGGACATGAAATAGATGCTAGTTATAAACTATTTTTTGTGGAATAACTATCTGTCTTAAATGCAGAAATTTTTGTACTTTGAAAATGGCAAATTTGTCAAAATTTTCATGACATTTTGATATTTTTCACAAATAAACAAGAATTGTATGGACCAAAATTTCTTAAAGCACAATATGTCATGAAAAAACTCTCTGGATCACATGGTTAATGTATCAAAAAGTTATTCTCACATAAAGAGATATGTTAGACTTAAAAAATGTGCCTCTGTCAGGGAGGTCACAACTGGCTTTATCCTTAAGGGGTCAAGATTTCTTCAATTTATGACAGGATGGTTTCGCACAAAGCTTTTTTCGGAAAAATGCCATTACATTTGTACAAGCCAAAGCCAGGAGTGGATTCAAAGAGAATGGGAAATTTAAAGGAAGCTTCTAGATCCTCCTTCCTCCTGGATCCAATTCTGGCTTTGCATCATTTACATCAAAAACTGCAGTGTCTTTTTTCCCCAAAAAACGCAATGTGTGAAATCATGCTAAAGCACTGGTCACATGACACATTTCAGTAAGGAAAGTGCTTAAATTCCCCAGGAATTTTGCACTGAAATCTGAATGAAAAAGCATTACATTATATTTGATGGGAATCCTCACTGTAGCTTTCACCAATGCAGATTTTGGAAACCACAATGGCAAACAGGGTACAGTTTAGTCTTATTGAATGGGGCTGATTGTGGTGAAATCTGTCACATGGATTTCTGCTTTGGATCTGACAGAATTGTCCATACAGAAAAATTGATCCTTTGAACATTTCCTAAGCTTGGTCTCACTACAATGTTTGTTAGAAAACTGATTTTTTTTCTGAAAAAAAATTGTGGCTAGATGTTAGTCAGTAGTAAAATATGAAATCAGTTTTTCTTCAAACAAAGCATAATCAAGACACATTTTTCCCCCCCGAATCTCAATAGCTTTTTCTCCTGTAAAAAAGTATATAAACAATTTTTGTTGTGTTTTTTTTCCAGTATTTTTTCACATTTCAAATTGTCTGAATTATTAAATGATTGATAAACTGCATAATTTGTTCTGGAAAAATGCAACACAAAAAGCAAGTGATAAAACACATATTCTGTAAAAATTCCACCAGACATACATGAGAAAGATGTCTGAAAGTTATATGGGCAGTGTGATAGTTGCTAAATTCCATTGGTGGTGGCAGATTACCTGCAAAAGAGCCCAAAGGAATAAATAATTTGGACATAGATTCTGCTGGTAGTAATGAAATATTGTTATTTGCTTTATGTTTTACATTATTGCAGCCATTTGTGTTAAATTATAAAGCACATTTGTTCAATGCTAAGGGAATTGTGTTAATAAAGTGATACAATAAAGTTGGTAAATCCCTAAGATGCAGTACAAATGTGTTTCATAAGTACAGTTCGTGCATGGCAAACAATGCAAATTACTTCTTTTTATCATGGTCACTATATTTCCATTCCCATGGTAGAAGACTTTAAATAGATGTAAGCAGGTGTTCACAGACAAACAAAAATCTTGTATGAATTACATTTTACAGAAATAACTTTAACAATAGATGACTTTTTTATAATACTGGGTTAGGTGCAGATCTAATAAACGGGTAGAATAAAAGTCGCTAGCATGATTTCATAGATTTAAAGGCAAAAGAGAATATTTTCTTATATTTCTAATTAAAACTAAGATGAAAAATTATACAGATAAACATTTGTCGTTGTTTATACCACAGGTTTTTCTGTTGTTTCAAAAATCCATTGTGGATCCTAGGCAGAAATCTGAGGAAATACTGAATTAGCCCAATTCAATGCAGTACATATAGAAACAGCTTCTGTGTAGAATCTTTGTCAATAAAAGAATTGTCCACTCTATAATATTTATGCTTATTATGTATATTAAGGGAAATCATCACATTTTCTAATACACATGTATTAAAAATTCTGCTCCTGTACCTCCTGTATACCAATGCAGTAGACAACTATCTAGAAAGCCCACATTAATGTCCATAGTAATGGCTCCCATGGACTAATTGAATGGACTAAACATTCTTATGACTCAACACTCAAATGTCATGTGACCCCCGGTATCCAGGTAAAAGTAGTTTTTTTTTTAAGGAGCAGGACTTCTCCAGTATACCACCTCCAACAGCGTCTTATCATGTCTGTCAGTGTCTGTAGAGAAAAGGCTCATACATTCTCCTTCTGTTTTTATCTCATCTCTGTGCTTTGTTTTATAGTTAACTTTATTAACTAGTTTTCTACTGGACTGTGGTCCCCGCTTCATTACCAGGCACATTTTTATTTTCCTTAGTACATGTCGTCAGGTCATATACCTACCTATCTACATACAGGAGGACTATATCCCAACCTATGTAATATGGCTGTATAACTACCTATAGTGCGGATATATATTGTATATATGCCTATCTACAGGGGGATGTATACCTACCTATCTACCTACAGTGGGCCTCAATACCTACCTAAAGTGGGACTATAAATCTACTTTCTACGGATCTATATACCTACCTAATGGGAATCCTCTATACATATCTACAGTGGGTCTATAGGGGGATGTACATGTACATATACCTACCTAATAGAGGGCCTATATAGCTATCTACAGTGGGAAAAAAAGTATTTAGTCAACCACCAATTGTGCAAGTTCTCCCACTTAAAAAGATGAGAGAGGTCTGTAATTGACATCATAGGTAGACCCCAACTATGAGAGACAAAATGAGAAAACAAATCCAAAAAATCACATTGTCTGATTTGGAAAAAATGTATTTTCAAATTATGGTGGCAAGAAAGTATTTGGTCAATAATAAAAGTTCATCTCAATACTTTGCTATACAGGCAGTCCCCGACTTACATCGTTCCGACTTACATACGTCCCCTAGTTACAAACGGAGATTTATGGGTCGTGGCTGACATTCAACATGAGTCATGCCCCATGATAACCAAGTGCCAGCATGCCACAGCTGCACATGAGATACAGAACGTTAGGTGAACGCTTCTAAAAAAGGGCACAGACAGCAAAACAAATGTAAAAACTATTCCCTGCACTATCCAAAACTAACAAACATTTTTTTTTGCTGGAATTACATTTAATAAATATACCTGTTCCAACTTACACACAATTTCAACTTAAGAACAAACCTACAGTCCCTATCCCGTTTGTAACCCAGGGACTGCCTGTATATCCTTTGTTGGCAATGACAGAGGTCAAACATTTTCTGTAAGTCTTCACAAGGTTGGCACACCCTGTTGCTGGTATGTTGGCCCATTCCTCCATGCAGATCTCCTCTAGAGCAGTGATGTTTTGGGTTCTGTCGCTGGGCAACGCTGACTTTCAACTCCCTCAAAAGGTTATGGGGTTGAGATTTGGAGACTGGCTAGGCCACTCCAGGACCTTGAAATGCTTCTTACAAAGCCACTCCTTCGTTGCCCTGGCAGTGTGCTTGGGATCATTATCATGCTGAAAGACCCAGCCACGTTTCATCTTCAATGCCCTTATTGATGGAAGGAGGTTTGCACTCAAAATCTCACAAAACATGACCCCATTCATTCTTTCATGTACACAGATCAGTCTTCCTGCTTCTTTTACAGAGAAATAGCCCCAAAGCATGATGTTGCCACCCCATGCTTCACAGTAGGTATGATGCTCTTTGGATGCAACTCAGCATCTCTCTCTTTCAAACACGACGAGTTGTGTTTCTACCAAACAATTCTACTTTGGTTTCATCTGACCATATGACATTCTCCCAAAACTCTTCTGGATCATCCAAATGCTCTCTAGAAAACTTCAGACGAGCCCGGATATGTACTGGCTTAAGCAAGGGGGACACGTCTGGCACTGCAGGATCTGTCCCTGGCGGAGTACTGTGTTACTGATGGTAGCCTTTGTTACATTGGTCCCAGCTCTCTGCAGGTCATTTACTAGGTCCCCTGGTGTGGTTCTGGGATTTTTGCTCACCATTCTTGTGATCACTTAGACCCCATGGGGGGAGATATTGCGTGGAGCTCCAGATCGAGGGAGTCTTGCATGTCTTCCATTTTCTAATTATTGATCCCACAGTTGATTTCTTCACAAAAAGCTACCTATTGCAGATAAAATCTTCCCAGCCTGGTGCAGGGCTACCATTTTGTTTCTGGTGTCCTTCGACAGCTCTTTGGTCTGTGAGAGTCAGAAATCTTCCTTGTTTGTAGGTGACCAAATACTTATTTTCCACCATATTTGCAAATAATTTTTTTCTGCATCATACAATGTGATTTTCTGGATTTGTTTTCTCATTTTGTCTCTCATAGTTGAGGTCTACCTATGATGTAAATTACAGACCTCTCTCATCTTTTTAAGTGGGAGAACTTGCACAATTGGTGGTTGACTAAATACTTTTTTCCCCCAATGTACTTAATGGGGGTCAATATTACTACCTAACTACTTAATGGAGGGTCTATATACATAACTATCTTCTGGAAGGCCTATAAAACTTCATACCTAATAGGGGGACTATTTACCCATCCATCTTGTTAGTGGGGGACCTATATACCTACCTAGCTAATAGGGGTATACCTACATTAAAAGGGGCTCCTTTCTGCCTGCATGCTTCGGGGGTGTGCCTACCTACTACATGTGAAAACAAGACAAGATTAAAGCTGGGAGCACAAACGCTAATCCTTAGCCATCTTGGGATATTTTACTGTTAGAGGCACAAGTAGGGCCGTTATTACCATTTGGGCACACTGGATGGTGAGTTTGTACAAAGATGGAATTGGTAGGAAAGTGCTGGAAAAGTGAGAAGTCTAAAGTGTTTGTGTGGTAAATTCTGCAGGGATGAGTCGTGGCCAGGAGAATTCGTCATGGCATCAGAGTAGAGAATGACTCAATAGAGAGGACATCTCCTGTGAGTCTCTGGATGTCAGTGGTTATTTTTGCTATTTGTATTCACTGTCATGTAATTTCGACTAGAGATGAGCGAACAGTAAAATGGTCGCGTTCGAGTCAAACTTCGAACAGTAGGAGTGTTCGGTTCGAGGTTTGATTCGAACGCAAACCCCATTAAAGTCAATGGGAGAAGATGTTCAGGTTAATTGTTATACCTATACAGGTGAGGAGAAGCTATAATTACCATCCATAACAGTAAATTGGATACGTGGAACAATTTAGTGACGACAATTTGGCTCTAAGAGTGACAGAAAAAAATTGAGAGGCTAAAATGCTTCATTCCTTTCAATGGCTAACTAAAAAGATGAGGAAAGCTTGCAAGCAGGGGCCTAACTACAGGAGGTGCAGCGCCAGCAGCTGCTACGGGACCCTGCATCCTGAGGGGGCCCGAAAGCTCCTTTGACACATAAGAAGACACCGGTATTGGAAATGGCACATGGTAACTGGCAGGAGCTCCATTTCACTTTTTACACCAGGGCCCAAGAACTTCAAGGTATGACTCTGCTTGCAAGCTTTGTAAATGTGATATATATGGTGGCCGCAAGAACATCCCAACGGGGAACATGGAGGTTCAGCTGGCAGGGGTGTAGTTATAGGGGGTGCAGTGATAGAAACTGCTATGGGGCCCTGAATCATGAGGGAGCCCAAATGCCCCTTTGACACATAAGAAGACACTAGTATTGGAAATAGTCCATGATAATGGGGGGCCATATTTAACTTTTTCCACCAGGGCCCAAGAACTTGAACTTATGCCTCTACAGGCTGGACTAAATTAGACGGCAGTACCATTGGTGGCAGCAAGAACATGCCAATAGGAAACATCGAGGTTCAGGATAACAGGACTTAGTACATTTGGTGGTAGTACAGGCGGACACATTTAAAACATAAAGCTTTGGAGGGCTCCAAAGAGGAGGAGTAAGAGTTGTATGCAGTTCACATCAATGTCAAACAGGTGTATATTTCAAAATAAATTCATCCATAAGACATGTAAATCTAGATGTTGGTAGCAGTAGAATACAATTTGTAGAAGCAGCAGGCACAGGAACTACAGACATGAGTTGTAGTGTAGTTTAAATGTGTTTTTCACATTGTAAAGAAGACATGCTACTGTATACATGTTAGTGACATCAGCAACCAGGGCAACAAAATGGTCAGAAATCCACACTTGATTCATTTTTATAAATGTCAAACGATCCACATTGTCAGGGGAAAGACGGATACATTAGTCAGTTATCACCACGTGAGCTGTGCGTTCCAAGAAAACACTGACTGCTGGGCAGGGTAAAACTTCTATCGAACAAGCTCAGGCCATTCATCCAGTTTGGACACCTAGAAGTTGAATGGGTCCAGACTAAGTCCAGTATTCGCTGTTCATTTTGATTGCCTTGATGCGTGGATCATGGTGCAGGAAATGTAGCATCCAAGAACTCATGTGTGAGATGCCAACCTCTTACCACTGAAGGGTAATCAGTACCGGTGGTGTCCACCAATGCCTCCTCATCCTCCTCCACTTCCTCATCCTGACAATCACCAGAGCCTTGGCTATCTTCATGAGCTGTACTACGTGAGCTGAACTGCCATCTTGCACCTGTCCTCGACCTAGAACCACCACCTAAAGAAACCCTCTACAACTGCAAAACAGTCGGGCCTGCTATGTCCTCCGGTAAGTAAGGCTCTGTGTCCGCCTCTTCCTCCTTCTGCTCCTCCTCCATCACTGCTGGGACCTGCTGCCGCAGGGGGCCTATCGCTTGTTCCAGTAAAAATATAACCAAAATGGTTATGCTGGCAAGGGCATCATCCCGACTGACCATTTTGGTGGCTTCTTCAAAATTGCCAAGGGTGGTGCAGAGATCCTTCACCTGGCTCCACTCTATGGGTCAACAACCCAAGGTCTGCACCACTGCTAGTCAGGTTATGCGACATTTCATACTGCATGATGGCATTATGCTGCTTAAACAATCACTGGAGCATGTGGAGGGTGGAACTCCAGCGTGCTGCCACATCAAATATCAGACAGTTGACGGGGAGGCCCAGATCACATTTCAACAATGCCAGTAATACCGAAGCAGGGTGCGAACGCGGAAGTGTGAGCTAAGACCTCTGGCTTTCCTCAGCAGGCAGTCAATACCCGAGTAGCACTTAAGAAATTTCTGCACAAACAGGTTCATGATGTGTGCCAGGCAAGGCATGTGTGTAAGTTTACTGATCTTAAGGGCAGCAAGGAGATTGCTCCCATTTTCGCACACCACCTTGCCTGCCGTCAGGTTCTTAGCACCCAGCCACTGGTCAGTCTCAGTGCACTGAGCCTTTCACAGCTCTTAATCTGTGTGTTGATGGTCTCCAAGACAAATTAATTTGAGAACACCCTGGTTTCTCTTGGCACGTGATGCTACCTGTCGAGGTTGGGGATCTGGACTCTGCACGATCCCAGCGGTGTTGAAGAGTGTCAGTTGAGACCCATCACCAGAGGTACTGTCATCCCCCAAACTCACCCAGTGAGCAGTTAGTAAGATGTAACGCCGTTGACCATTCTTGCTAGTCCATGTGTCTGTAGTGAGACTTTGGTGGACACAGATGCAGCCAATGCACTGGAGATCTTTTCTGCAAAGTGGCGGGCCAGGGCATGGACAGCTTATCTGGCAAAGAAATACCTGCTCAGCATCTGATATTTTTGGCAGCTGGAGCCATGATGTGGCAGAACCACCAGGCGGAAAAGCAATATTTCCAAGGCAAACAGCCTGACAATGCCAACATTCAGGATTTTGGCTTTGGGATGGTTAGGATGAAAGCATTTCTTATGTACACCTGGTACATAGAAGGCTGGATGCCAGACTGGCCTCTGTATGGCGTGCAGGTCACACTGATGGAAGGGAAGGTGTAAGCTGTGTTGCAGGTGGTGGGAATTGGCCAACAGTATCTTGAACTGGGGAGGGTGCTTGCTCATTTTGCTCAGGCACATCAGCAGCAAAGGACCGCTTGGTCTTGGAAGTGGCGGAGGAAGAGGAGGCAACAGATGTCACGTTGGTTGGAAACCCAGGACCTGTGTGGCCTTTTTTCTCCAATCAACTATTCACCAGCAATTCATGCTTTCCATGCATGTGCCTGTTCATGCTCGTGGTGCTTAAACTCTTTTCTTTCTTTCCTCTACTAATGTGTTGACGGCAAATCCACCATGTTACGTCAGTCGGCGAATCTGAGGCTTGATTGAAAAAGGCCCATGCTTCACAGATCCCGGACCTCTTCGACTGTGAAAGCCTAGTACCGGTGTTCCCGCTGCCACCACTGACCACGGCTGGTGGATGAATGTCAGTGGACTTGTGCAACCGCCCTCTCCCTTTCTGAGGCCAGACCCGTTCTGACACTACCCCATCATCCTCCACTGATGATGCGCTTGCCAGTTGCTGCTCAAAAGACCATGTTGGATCAGCAATGTCATCATCATCACAGGTGACTTCCTCTTCCTCACAGTCTACATCCCCAAGCTGCGGGCTAGAAGCCACAGGCACTGCGAGGCATTGCTGACCACGCGGTATTTCTGTCAACAGACCAGCTTCCTTCTCCTCCTCTGAGGGCATCAGTGATTGGGCTTCAGAGCAGACAAAATCATCCTCTTTGGCCTCTTAATCTTTTAAAAATGTCTTCTGACCACAACCGCATTGTGTGATCAAAGAGCTCTTCGGAATATGAATTATTTGGAGTGGTCTATATATTGGATTGTGACATTCGTCCTGTGTTTGCTTCAGGTTGGATTGCTGCTGCTGCTGATGATGATGACATTTATGGCTGTGACTGAGAGGAAGAGCAGTTAAAACCACTGGATGCAGAGTCTGATAACCACTAAAGAACATATTGGCTCTGCTGTTCATCAATGAGACGCACAGGGAACTGAGCAAGCGATGACAGGGCTGACGGTCCTGCGACTGATGATGTGCTCGCTTCGGTGTTGTCCGGAGCACTGGAAGGAGTGGCTTGTCTCGTACCTCTATCTCCACTTCCTACACCCCTCCTTGCTCGCTTGCCACCTACAGTTCTCACCATGATCAAAAGCTAAATATTACAGCTCTGCGTGTGGCACAAGATATATGTAATAAAAAAGAGAGAAGTGTATATGTACAGTAGGTACGGAAAGTACTGTATTCAGACATGCAGCCGTTTGGTAAGATCCAAAAAGTAAATTTTTTTGCTGATTAATGTACACTCTGCAAACCATCTTGAAAGAAAAAAAAACTGAAATGTAGATATTTTTGCAAATTTATTAAACAAGAAAAAGTGAAGTATCACGTGGTCTTAAGTATTCATGCCCTTTGCTCAGTATTGCGTATAAGCACCATTTTGAGCTAGTACAGCCATGAGTCTTCTTGGGAATGATGCAACAAGTTTTTCACACCTGGATTTGGAGATCCTCTGCCATTCTTCCTTTCAGATCCCTTCCAGTTCTCTCATGTTGGATGGTGAACATTAGTGGACAGCCATTTTCAAGTCTCTCCAGAGATGCTCAGTTGGGTTTAGGTCATGGCTCTAGCTGGGCACAGAGATATTCTGAAGCCACTGCTTTGTTATTTTATCTGTGTGCTTAGGGTCTTTGTCTTGTTGGGAGAAGAACCTTCAGCCCAGTCTGAGGTCCAAAGCACTCTGGAAGAGGTTTTTATCCAGTATATCTCTGTACTTGGCCGCATTCATCTTTCAAAAAACAAAAAAACACATGTATTTACAACTTAACTTTTAATAAATGATAATAAAAGCAAACAGTATCTCGGACAAATATGTGATCCTAACAAAAAACAATAATCACAGACTTACTAAATTACAAAAATGTCAGGAAAGTAAAGGAAGGTGGGAAAGGATTGGATGGAAACAAAAGGGGTCCTCCTATTATAACTCTATTTTATCTACAAATCCCTCCCTACTCAGTCAGGGTGTTCGCCCCAAAAAGGGCATCTCTGACAGAAACCTGACCCTACAATGTACTCATCCTATAAGCAAAAACATAACACATCCCTACATATTTCGATGCCCCATTACCATCACATTAGGGGACAGTTTTTTGGAGAAAAAAAGGGGAAAAATTTAAAATAGAAAAATCCCAAAA
>JAODAL010047133.1:0-30236 GCA_025379985.1 Phyllomedusa bahiana | reverse complement strand
ATAAAAGCATGGGACAGGCAGGGGGTTGCCAGTAGTCAAAAAAACAGGACTAAATCAGAAGCAAGAACACTAGGCTAGTGTTGTCACTTTTTCCTCCTTGTGTGGTTTCCCAATTAATAAAGAAGTACGTATGCATATGCCGACAAACGTTGACAAATGACAGCAATGTCAAAAGCAAATCTCATTGTTTATTATTTGTGTATACAAACTTGTCTTAAAGTGTGGCAATATTTAATACATCATCTTTAATTCACTATAATTGTTTACTTTTAATCAACATACTTCTACGTAAGTTGTAACTTTTACCTTATCTTGGTTTTTGTCACACTGATGATCTCGTACATAATCTTGCAAAGCAAATAGTTTAAATTAATATTTTGGTTACAATTTTAGAAAGACAACTTGTCTGTCTGGAGGGCATTCTGATATGAATCAGAAGATTCCCAGAAATAAGAATATTCTTGAGATTTGATATTTTAATACATTCCATTCCATTGTTTGTTTTACCTGCTGTCATATATAGATAAAATGTTTATTATATCTATAACTACATATTAGGAGAATCAAGAACTAAATGCCCTAGACAGAGTAAGGTCAACAGCAAATTCCTAAATGCTAGAATTTAAGAATATTTTAAACTAACTATCTCTGACACTAGAAACAGGATGAGACACAGCAAGGCATAGGCAGGGGAAAACGAGGAACAGAGCTGGATACAAAGCAAGACAAGGACAAAACTAGACAGAGGGGAACTAAGGCAGGGACCAAATAGAGGCAAAGAACAAGACAGATAGACACAGGTCAGAATACAAACAAGGTACAAGGCAGGATAGGACACGGACTAGCAGACTAGAACCTAGGAGACCAAACAAGATATAATCAGAACCCAGGCAAATTATAAGACAGGATAACATGAACCAAGGGTTCGGGCAAAAGCCAGACAAGACACAAACCGAACACAACACAGGACAAAGACAAACACAAAACAGGATGACAAGAACCAAGCAGAGGCAAGGTAAAGCAAGGTTATGGCAGGTGAGTGTGGAGAGGAGTTGACTTATAACACCAAAGAATGAAGGAGATTGGCTGAGAAAGCTCTACCAAGCTGAACACTGTGGGATAAAGCAAAGCAGGATTCAGCAGTGACTCCGTATAGCAAAAGAGTGAATTAGGGCAGCAGCCACAAGATGGTGGAGCAGCATGGCCAGCATAGGAGAAAATCACACTGCAATGACAAATAAGTAAGTCAGCACCCGCTGATCATGCAGGTAAAGGCGTGACAATTGCACAGTAGAATATCAATCTTTGCAGATGATACTAAAGTGTGTATAGTAATTAACACAATAGAGGATAATGTTCTAATACAAAGGGAATTGAGCAGAAAAGTGGCAGATGAGGTTTAACACAATTAAATGTGTTAAAAGGTTATGCACATGGGAAGCAAAAATCTCTGCTATGTGTCACGATGCCCTTCGCGGCCCCCGCTTCAGACCGCGGGCGTTCGTGTCTGTCCTCCCAATCTCTACTGGTGCTGACCTCCCCCTGCTCTTGCTCCACTAGTGTGCTTCAAGCCAACACACACATACTCCTTCCGCGCCAGCTCTTTAAAATTTAAAGGGGCAGTATGCCACAAATCATCTTTCACAGTCTCCTTTATCTGGTCACTTCTTCCTGCCACGTGTGCCAGTTATTGATGTTCCCACCTGTGCTTTTTATCTTGCTTCTATTTCGGATATTCCTGGTTCTGACCTTCTGCTGCGTTTACAGACTATCCACTGCCTGCCCTGACCTATCTGATTGGTACCTGATTATGTTCTGTCTGCTGCTGGCCCTTACCCTACTGCTTGTGACTACACCTCAGTCTACTCCTCGTGTACTCCGTTGACACACCCGCTGTCACCTCAAGAGGCTGCGTCAAGGGTAGCGACTGTGGAGTCCCCTGCAGCAAAGTTAGCTTAAACTGGCGTAGCCTGAGTAATCTCTAGTGGATCAACTCCTAAATGTTACAGAATAACTGAACATGGATCCCGCCAAGGGATGTCTGGAGTTCAGGATCTTGCGGTCGAAGCAGCCCTTCAAGGCATCTGACAGGGGCAGCGATAGGGTGTGTCTCTCTGCTCAATTTGTCCATCTCAAAATTCTTAAACTGGGTCCGTGCTGCCTGTGTCCTTTCTTGGCTCTATGTCAGATCAATCCGGTCTGTTACAAGCTTTGTCTACCTTCATCTATGAGGATCCCGAATTATTTCCATGTCTTCCTTTTAAAACCAGTGGTCTTCAGCTGTTTTCCAAAAAGACGATAACACCTTCTGCCGAAGCAGAATCCGGTGACGTTTATGAGGTTCAAGATATTCTAGTGGGGCAACGTCTCAAGGTTCAGTTGTCCTTTCTTGTGAATTGGAAGGGAATCGGGACCAAAGAGAGATCCTGGGAACCAGAGGAGGACATAGATGCCCCTGAACTCAGCCGTAGGTTTCATGGGCTTTAGAACCGTACAAAAACGGGGCCTAAAGTCACGATCCAAGCCGCGGCCCCCACTCCGTAATGCAGCCGTGCTCATGTTTGTCCCTTGTCTCTGCTGGTACTCACCTCTCCCCATTCCTGCTTCACTTCCGTCCTCTGCTTCCAGTCAGCACGCGCTTATTCCTTCTTTAGGACACTCACACGGTAGCTCTTTCAAATTTAAAGGAACAGGACGCCACTAACATCAAATAATTTTTAACAGTCTCCCTTATCTGGCCACTTCCTCCTGCCACTTGTGCCATTTATTGGTGTTTCTACCTGTGCTTGCTACGTGGCTTACATTTTATGTATTCCTAGTTCTGACCTTCTGCTGCATTTACTGTTTATCCTTTGCCTGGCTCCTGCCCTGACATATCTGCCTGCTACCTGATTATGTTCTGTCTGCTGCTGACCCTGGCTTGTGACCCAACTACGCCTCAGTCTGCTCCTCGTGCTAAGGAGTACATTTGGCGCATCGGCTGCCACTGCAAGTGGCATTGTCAGGGGTAGCGACCTGGGAGTCCCGCACAGCACAGTCCAACCTGCCTTGTGGCAGACTCTGGTGAATGCTGGGGGAATCCTTAGACCGCTCCCTGGTGTGGTTCGGATCATCTCTTGTTGTGTCCCAGGGGATCCAGTCATAAGCATTAGACTATGATTACTTGTTGAACAGAAAAACTCTGGGTAAAACTGACATGGAAACTTAAGTGTAGCAACCAGTGTCGGGTAGTAGCTGCCAAGACAGGCAACAAAAACAATGAAAGGACAGGGTGGACTAGACTGGCTGGACTACAATACCCAGAAAGATTAGCAAGATTAGGGTTACTTAGTTAAGAGAAAAGGCAGCTTTGGGGTGGGGGGACATAATAAATATGTTTAAATATATCAGAGGTCAATATAGAGATCTTTCATATTATCTATTTATATCCAGGACTGTATCTAGAACAAGGGGCCATACTCTATGTATCGACGAAAGAAGATTTCTACATAAACAGAGGTAGGTTTTCTGGAGAAGGGTCACTGATCCAGGATTTTTTTCCAGATTAGAGCTGGGAAGAAATTTGTTCACTAAAATAAGGACAATTGGCTTCTACCTCGTGGGGGGTTTTTACCTTTAGATCAACACTATAGGGCAATAGGCTGAACTGGATGTCTGTCTGTCTTTTTTAGCCTTACAAACTATGTAATTGATAATTGATGCTCCATTCACTATATACATATGAGAAAACCATTTGTACATTACCAATTTTGGGCAAACACTAGACGGGAAATCCCAATCACCATCTTCTCTATTGACCATAACATAAGTAAGTGAAATCAGTGGATGTTAGTAAAAGGGAGATGTCACAGCAGCAGCAGCCCCATTGGTCAACTTTACCTGCAATCTAAATTTAAATTAGCCCATGTATATAACTGAACATGAGGAAATGTGCAGATAAAAGTAGCCACAGACAAGAAATTAAACAAGCCTTTTTTTACATACGTACTCCCCTGCTGCTACTGGGCCCCTAAAGCCACCATGCCTTCCAGGTACCCGGTCATGGTACACAGTAAGGCATCATTCACATGACATCTTGTCCTCTGTTGGTGGTAACTGTTGAGATTAGTGTTGAGCGATTATTATCGACAAAGTTGAAATCGGCACGGTATTTACATTGATCGGATTTTTTAGATCACGCGATAATTTAGGTTAAAATCGTGCATAAAACTATTAATATCCGCGCCATTTCGCCGCTTCCTGTCATTTTGGGAGCCAGCAAATCAGCATACAGAATAGAGGCAGGGTGAGTTGTGTCGTGCGGACGTCATGGGACTGGGATGTGTATGGTTGCGATTGGCTGGAGTAAAATCACATGACCTGTTTTAATAGTACAGCCCTTTACCTGTTCATGATCAGTATCTGTCAGCATCTCATCGACAGTAGGACGTGTGTACTCTGACTCTGTCAAAAACAGCTCAGCAAACAGCTCAGCGAAATTATTTATTTCTTCACAGAGAATGCTCTCTGTTAGCTGTGATCCTTACAATCTTAGTTAGATCACGAGATTGGAGTTTTTATGTAGTTTAGGTAGAGAATTTTAAAGGCGCATTACGCCTGTAAAGTCAAGGGGGGGTGCAGGAGGGGGTGGAGGGGTCAGTGGGGCGAACACAGTCATGCTCTTTATAAGAATAGTGGATATAGTTTCACCAGACTTTGTGTAGAATTGGCACTGCAATAGCTTGTAATTATTTAACAGGTTTCTATTGAATTATTTCCTAGCGATATTGGGCAGCTGAATTATATTTGGATACACATCTTTTAGTACCTGCAGGTCTCTTTGTTAGGTGCATAACGCCATCTGTTATTATTCTTATAACATTTCAGATGGTGTTCTTTTTCATTTTGCCCATTCAGCTTTGTTGAGATATCCACCTTGCAAGTTAAATTAGATTCCTGCATTTTTGTAGTCTGCACAGGTTGATAGGGGAGTTAGAGGATCAAAAAATACTTTATTATCCGATCCATTTCAAAGATACGTGTTTTTCACTTTGTGGCTGTTAAGCTTTGTGGATAGAGCTCACTTTTGCAGTTAATTGTGAATACTGATATTTTGTAGTCACCACTGGTGAATTGATAGGTGCCAAAAAATACCTTTTACTATCCGAATACATTTCACGATAGTGCTTTTTTCTCTTTGCGCGCACTAATGCTTTTGTCAATTGAGGCACATTTTACTTAAATGTGAATACGCATTTTTTTAGTCACCACTGGTGAATTGAAAGGTGGCCAAAATATACCTGATTTATTATCAGAACTACATTTTCTGATTGTGTTTTTGCACTTGGGCACTACAGCTTTGTTCACTTGTGGCACCTTGCACTTAAATGTGAATACAGCAATTTTGTAGTTCACCACAGGCAGGTGAATTGTAAGTTGCAATAATACTTTTATTATCCGAATTACCTTTTCAGATACGTGTTTTTTCACTTTGGTCGCACTACTGCTATTGTTCATTGCAGGCATACTTGCACTTCAAATGTGCATACAGCAATTTTGTAGTGGACCACAGGTGAATTGAAAGGTGCCAAAATACCTTTTATTATTCTGAATACATTTTTAGATACGTCTGTTTTTTCACTTTGGCGCAGATACAGCTTTGTGGATAGAGCTACTGTGCAGTTAAATGTGAAATTTGCAATCTTTGTAGTCCAAGGTGATTGAAAGGGCCAAAATACCTTTTATTATACGAATACATTTCAGATACGTGTTTTTTTCACTTTGGTCATGTCAAGCTTTGTTGATAGATCTACTTTGCAGTATAATTTGAATTCCAAGCTTCTTTGTAGCTCACCACAGGTTGATTAGGATGCCAAAAAAATACCCTTTTATTATAGTATACATTTCAGTTTCGTGTTTTTTCACTTTGCGAGGCCAGCTGTTGTTGACAGAGACCACCTATGCAGTTAAATTTGAAATCCAGCAAACTTTGTAGTTCCACAGGTGTACCTGATAGGTGCCAAAAATATCTTTCTTTATTATCCGTATACAATTTCAGACAGGTTTTTTTTCACTTTTGGTCTGTTCAAGCTTTGGTTCATAGTGCTGAATCTAGTAGTTTAATTTGAATGCAGCAATTTAGTCGTCACACAGTTGAATTGATAGGTG
This sequence comes from Phyllomedusa bahiana, assembly GCA_025379985.1. Classification (NCBI taxonomy): domain Eukaryota; kingdom Metazoa; phylum Chordata; class Amphibia; order Anura; family Hylidae; genus Phyllomedusa; species Phyllomedusa bahiana. The sequence continues at coordinate 24,089 of JAODAL010047133.1, read as the reverse complement.
CAAAAAAAATTACCTTTTTTTATCCCGTATACATTTTTCAGACAGGGGCTTTTTCACTTTTGGTCAGTCAAGCGTATTCTAGAGCTACTTTGTAGTTAAATTTGAATACAGCAATTTAGTAGTCACCACAGATGAATTGATTGGTTGCAAAAAATACCTTATTTTATCCCGTATTACATTTCAGGACAAGGTGTTTTTTTTCACTTTGGTCTGTAAAGCTTTGTTGATAGATCATACTTTGCCGTTTATATTTGATATCAGCAATTTTTGTTTTGTTTTGAGGGGATTTGTGAATAGCTGTGGATTTGCCATTTTTAATTTGAGACTTTCCAAAATCTTCCATACCTTCTCAAATTTGTATATTTTCTGTACATGGTGCGAAAATTCAGGTGTAGCGAGCATAAGAGGGGGGTAGGGACACACTGGAGGTAGTGGTACGGAAGTGAGAAGGTTGTTCTTCCTGTGCTGGCACCAAAAAGCATGCCAGCGGGATGTTCAGTTGCTTGCTGGACCTCTGGGCCCTGTCATCGCTGGGTCATGGGCCTGTGATTTCGTGTAACACGAACAGCGTCGCACAATCTGTCCTTCAGTGGTTATATGCAACCATAATCAGCTGTTCTTACCTCCCTCGTTCCTCCAGTCAACCGGCCCACAACTGTCGTCATCAGCATCATCAGCATACCATCCAACGTTGAAGCAGCCCAAAGGTCTAACTAGTGTACCAACACTGTGGATAATCAATTTTACTCGCAAGGACCTTTTGTTGCTAAAATGCGCGTTGGGGTCAGAAGGCATGTTATTAAAGAATCAAGGGCCCAAGAAGTTGATTTTCTCTGCTCTGACGGCCAGTTACTGGTTGCCATCAGAGGAGGTGAAGGAAGCCAGGTCATCGGCAACAAAAATCCCGGCGGTCGGCATAAAGCCTTGCCTAGTCCTCTTGCCTTGTAGCCCACTGCTCCAGGATGCCAGTTTGTGGAGAGGCGATCCAAGTCACTGTGTCGATGCTGATGATGACGCCTTTGCGCATCCCTGCTGGTCTTGTCATCAGAATTGCTGCGAGCGCTTCATCCATGGACGAGGTGGACGACGATGGGGTAGTGTCAGTATTGGTCCGCCTCAAAAAAGGGAGAGAGGTGGGTAGCACGAAGTACGCTGATAAGATTTCCGCCAGCCACGGTCAGCGGGAAACCCCGCTCCTCGGCTTATCGCCGTCAAAAGGTCCAGGATCCTTCTCAAGCCCTGGCCTTCTTTGATCAAGCCTTGATTCACAGCGCTTTTGTATATGCCGCCTTTGCCGTAAAGTATAGTAGAGGGAAGATCTTAGGTGGTTAACCACCACCAAATGTCTAGTACATGCAGCGAATGCATGAGTTGAAATGGAGGCAACCACTTGGCTAAAAAAGGCAGACCGACGCCGGGCCACCAACCTCTGTCACACCCTCTGATCGCCTCTCCTCCGCCACCACCAGATGAGTTCTCTGTGCCTTTTCTCTCAGAGTCATGATCAGGGATCAGCTCGCTTCAGCATCCACCTTGCTCGTGTGTAACCATCAGACCACCCAGAGACCTTCTACCATTTCCTTCTCGCAGTTCTGTCCATTTTGACGACCGGCACGAGTACAGGGACAGGTTAGCTGCCAGCTCTTCTGTCTTCCAGGTTTGGTGTGCAGAAGAAAAACTTTTAACCAATCATACAAAGCCAAAAGCCTGAATGTCGGCAATTGCCAGGCTTTTGGCCTTGGAAATGTTTGCTTTCCGTCTGTTGGACACAGATGGGGTGCGCCAAGTCTTGGCCCTTGCCTGACCCAATACAGATTGCGTGCAGGCATTTCTTGCAGAAAAGCCGTCCCTGCCCTGGCCTAGCCCACGTGTTCATCTAAAATTTCAAACGCGTTTTGTATGAGTCTGTGCCGGAATAGTCCATCTGACCACCGACAACATGGGACTAGTAAGCACGGCCTAGGCCGCTATTATTCTCTGATGACAGTCACTGGGTGAGCTGGGTGGATGTATATGGGGTGACGCGGTGGCTTTCAGGCTCGGGCTACGTCTTCAAAACCGCAGGGGATGGTGCTGGGCTCTTTCCCAAGGTCTTATGGTAAGGCTCATCACGGCCAGAGAATCCAGGCCCGTGTTGAAAATTAATCTGTCTTTGGAGACCGTCACAACAGGTCAGGAGCTGTGGACGGCTATCCGCAACGGGACTGAGTGCTGGCTGGGTGACAGTGCCTAGGCCAGGGAAAGGATGGTGTCGCGATATGGGCGAAATCTGCTAGCCGCCCTTAAGATCGGTAGGTGGAGCACATCCCTTGCCTGGAATTGCTCAATGAACCTTGTCGTCCAGAAAATTTTAAAGAGACTACCAGGGTCTGGAGCTGCATGATGATAGAAGGATCGAAGGCGTCTGAGTTCGCACTTCTTGTTCGGACCCTGTTCGTCCCGACTGGCTGGCGTTTTTGGCGGTCAGTGGCCTCTCTGATCAACCGTTCATTGTTGAGTGGGCACACGCTGGAATATTCCACCCACTCCTCATGCTCCTGCGATTGTGGCAGCAGCGCATTGCCATTACGCGTAAGATAGTGACACATGGCTGTCAACTGCGGTGGGATCTCGGGGGTGTTGAGCCAACGAGAGTGGTGGCAGGTGAATGAGCTCTGCACCATCTTGCCAGTTTGATGAAGCCACCAAAATGGTCAATGTCGGACCAATGAATTGTCAGCATGAGCATTGTGTGTCTTAGTTCTGGATAAGAGACGATCGTTTGGACACTCTGACAACCAACATGTCCCGCCAGCGACAGAGGAGGAGACGGACATGATGCGGACACGGAGCCATTTCTCTCCGTCGGAATCAACAAGGCCCGAATCGTTTCTCAATTTATCGGTCTTCTTAGGCAGTGGTTCGGTGTCAGGGCTATGCAGGCAGGCATCGCTCTCAGGTGTGCATCATTGAGGCAGCTCAGGGCTGTGTTGAAGCTGTGCCCTGAGGGAAGCGGAAGGAGGTGGAGGGAGGAGGTATTCCTAGAACACCGTCGTTACCGAAGTCTGCCTTGGAGGAAAGAGGTTTGAGCGCGAATTTGAGGCGGAGGAGGAGATGAGGAAGATCGCTTTGCTTGTTGCCCTTGACCCTGTGGCTTGGGAAATCAAGGCTCCATATATCACTTGATGTGCTTGGATGCTCCATTTCCTCCACATGAATCCTCCGCATTAAGGCCATCAAATTGAACATCAATTTACTGGGTGGCCACCTCCTGGATCCCGTGTTACAAAACTAAACTCATGCACTTTCCTTCCACCCACCCCAATAGAGCGTAATATGCAGGAATTGGAGACTTGCCTGATGATCAACTGGAGAACTTTTGTTGCGTCCTGATTTTCAAGTTCTTCCAAATGTCATGTGGAACAACATCGCGACGTGACTGCTGTTAGAGTGCCAAGGTTGCAAAGTGGCAGCAATTAGCAGCAGGCATATTGGTGGGGTGCGGGGACTGGAAGCCTAATGGGTGCCCTTGGTAATCTATACCACTCACCAAACGCATGCATGCAGGTGCACACATGTCCAAACACACAAGAGAACCTGCTTAAGATCATGGTGACGTATATCTGCGTTCTCAACACCGATGTTTTGGATGTGTTGACGGGACAAAATAGGACTTCTGGGTATCCAAAATGGGTCGATTCGGCCCGAGCTCGCTCGCCACTCCATAGAGGATGTTGTCTGACCAAGCAGCCAGCGTCAAATCTGTGCGGACCTTAGCATTGCTGGAGGAGTCTATTTCAGACAAACGCATCGGCTTTCCACAGATATATGTGGATCGTTTTGACTTTCATCAAGATGAATCAGGCATGGATTCTGTGATGTTGTGGCCACAATTGCCGAGGTCATTGATGAGTTGCGGTCTACTTCACTTTCCTCCTTCAAACAGCTATGGACTCTTGAAATCTTTTTTGTTTAAAATGATATTTCTTACTGCAATTTTTATTCTCTTTTCCAATTAGTTCATTTTGGCTGTTTTTGCTGTCGAGGCAGGAGGAGGACTGTTAAAAGGACCGCAGGTTTTATGTCTACACGTTTTCCTATTTACTCACTTTATCTTTAGAAGTTTTTCGCATTGTTCAATGTTTTAAGGTCATGTTGCGTGAGGATACAGCTATAATTATGGTCCTTTGGTCACAGGAAAATGTTGGTTTTCTAAGTGGCTTTTCTCCCTCACCAATTTTAACAGTGGCTGGAGAAGTCATTTTTATAATTTTTTGGTTCATGCTGCTTTGAAAATGCAGCAATATACCGGTTCCTATTCTAAAAAATTTTCGTTTCTAAACAGACATTTGTTCTTCCACAATTGTCTCAAAAAGTGGCTCAAATGGTTATTGTTTTGAATTTTTGGGGGCATTTTTGCTGTGACATCAGTATGCTAAGGTTTTTTATAAAAAAAATGTTGTTTCTAACGAGCATTTGTTCTTCACATTGTCAAAAGTGGCTCAAGGGTCATGCCTTTGAATTTTTGGGTGCCATTTTTTGCTGTGACATGCAGCTATATGGGTCGCTTTTTTAAAAAAATGTTGTTTCTAACAGAATTTGGTCTTCACAATTGTCCAAAGTGGGCTACGAGGTTCAATGCTTTGAATTTTTTGGGGCATTTTGCTGTGAATGCAGCTATATAAGGTTTCCTATTATAAAAAAAAATGTTGTTTCTAACAGGACATTTGTTACTTAACAATTGTCCAAAAGTGCTCATGGGTTCATGTTTTGATTTTGGGGGCATTTTGCTGGACATGCAGCTTACTACAGGTCCTATTATATATTAATGTTGTTGTAACAGTCATTTGTTCTTCACAATAGTCAAAGGTGGCTCAAGGGTGATGTGCTGTCAGAATCAGGAATAGGTTAGGACACTGTTTATGGACACTTATTGCAAAATGACTTGTTGCTAGTTCTTTAACTTAGCTAGCGAATCCTGTATTGAAGACAACATTTTATACAATTAAAATAGAGAACAAAAGACATGGGGGATTCCATCCTATTTAAAAAATGTTTTTTCGTAGAATTAAACTACTAAAAAACTTGCATGTACAAAATAGCTGGTACAAAAAATACCTGCTGAATTGATACAAGGGAAGGGTACAGGAAAACTATCGCACCAGATGTAGGTTATTCAGAGGACATGGAGTATGGAGCTAGGGACAGAGAACAAAGTACAGAGACAATTTCCTCCGCAGCACGTTGAGTAAATAAATGAGAAAAAGAATGCCAAGAAAAAGGGCACCTGGGTGGAACAGGAGCGTTACACAGTATTTCCAAGTGTAGCTTCTATTGGGTCCGCACTCTATACCGCGTGGGGCAAGCGCTAACCAGGCCCTGTCTGTGTACTGAGGAAGGCTGGAGGTTTACCTACTACACTTCCGCTTTGCATTGCTTCAGCCACAGGATGTTTTCGTTGATGCATCATAAGGGCATTTTTACGTGTTGTTAATTAGATGTCGGACGCCAGCCTGGGCTCTCACCGCCCCACTGGATACTCTGGCCCTGGCAGCTGAACCTGCGTGTTATAGATGACAGACGCTTAGCCTGGGCCTCACGCACCCCTCTGTAAGTTGGCCCTGGCAGCTGGAGACCTCCGTCTGTTAACTGACTGCTGTCGGCGCACAGGATTCTCCGTTAGGGGCATCAGGGACGCTTCTAATTTCTCTAAAAAATCAGATTTTGAAAAGGTGATTTCGTGAGGTAAAGTAGTGTCAAAAAGGCTCCAGGGCTGGACAATATTGCACAATTTGAGGCTTTCTTAAAATTTTCTGGGGCTGGAGTCACTATGGGCGTAGCTTATCTGATCTTCAGGGGGAGTTGCATAAATCATCGATGAAGGATTTGGAAGGAATAATGAAAACATTGAATTGTTGGATGTTTCACTCACAGAAGCCATGAGGGCAAAATGTCTTCTCAACCAAGAAGTGTTTTGGGCGTTGTTTAGGACTTTTTTATTACTTATGGTGTGTTGTGCGGACGATTTAAACACCATCTACCGTGTAAAAAATACTTTAAAAAACTGCAGGGAGGGGTGTATGTTGTATTGAACACACTTGAAAAAAGACCAAAATTGATACATATATGTAAACTAATAAATAAAATTCCCTAATTAAATTATGTAAACAAATGTCAGTTACCAAAAAAATATAATTTCTTGGACCGTCATGTACAAATAATAATAGTGCCGCTTTTGTGGATTGTGGGTCTCAAAAGGTTTAAGAGTCATTCTGTGGCCTGGTCTGGTTTTATGGTCAATGTCCAGTGAAACTAAATATGGTGTTTGAATGAGTCCTTTTTCCAGCACTTTTTAAATTGGGGGTCATGCAAGGTTTGGGGGGGCTTATGTGCGTTCCAGAAAGGGATAGTCTATGTCCAGTGAAACTAAAATGGTGGTTGAAAGACTCCTTTTTCCGGCAATTCTTAATCTGGGGGCATGCAGGTTTAGGGGCTCATCTGCTGTGGCCACAGGGACAGGTAGTAATCAATGTCCAGTGAACTTAAATGGTGGTTGAAAGACTCCTTTTTCCGGCACTTTTTATCTGTGGGTCAGACAGGTTTTTAAGTCATTCTGCGTACAGGACATGATATAGTTCAATGTCAGTTCATCTAAAAGGGTGGTTGAAAGACTACTTTTTACAGACTTTTTAATTCATGTGGGTCAGACTGGTTTAATGTCATACTGCCGGTTCCAGGAACAGGGTTAGTCATTGTCAGTTCACAAAACTAAAATGGTGTTGAAGACTCCTTTTTCTGGCACTTTTTAATTCTGGGGGTCTGCAGTTTGGGGCTCATGCTGCGTTCGGACTGGGAGATACTAATGTCACGTTCAAGTAAAATGATGGTTCAAATAATTTACTGCCTCTATGGCATTTTCAATTTGTGGTGATGCAGGTTTTAGGGTCATGCTGTGGTGAAGACAGGGATAGTGAATGGTCGTGATTTTTTCTGTGGCATTTTATAACCAAAAGTGTTGGGGCCTAAGATGTACACGTATCCATTTGACTTTTTGTGGATGTTAATTCCAGCTTCTCCACCTGTTTGGTGTAAGAATGAAGGTGTTGTTGCTCTCCCATAGACTTTAATGGTCATCGGTGATAATCTATTATCGACTATCGAATATCTTATTGATAATTGCCGATGTCGACTATCGACCCGATGACGATAGTCAACGTAATCGCTCATCACTAGTTGAGATATCTTGAAAAATTTATCCTGACCGATACTGTGGCCATGAGAGACTACATTTCCTCTCTAAAGATCCCTATGATCCTGTCACGTCCCTGCCGCAGTATTCGTTGGGAGGCCATCAACATGATGCGAATGGGGCCTAACTGCCTGCTAAGTTAATTACTGGCTTCAGCAGTGACCAGGCTCAGCTAGTTATTAAGTGGTAGAATGGTGTTTGATTTGGAATAACAATCACAAAAGAACAGGGAGGTAAATAAGACTTGTTTTTTATCCTTATTTTATTAAGTATGATCTTTTAAAATAAAATGCTGAACAACCCCTTTAATTGTATGCTGCCAAAATGAAACAGATATTTTTCAGGCCTTGTATAAAATTCCAGTGCTACGCTTGCCTAGCTCCGGTATTAGCATTTCATTCTGAGACATGTATCCCTCATCAGTATGGAGTGCCATAACTGTAATTAGTGATCCCTGAATTGACCTCTCATGTCCTTCCCACTCGTCAAGGGATTTGAGAGGCTGAGAAGGTCGATGCTAATTAAAAGACTCAGTGGTCCCAGGTGTAAGGAAAGGGAAATTCTGTTGGTTTGTGACATGTACTGTAACTCTTTTCTGGAGGTATCCCTACAGAGGATGCCACTTATGGCCTGGTTTGCCTTCCCTGCCTGAGTCTGTCACTGTAACCCCTGGTAGACTACAGCCAAATCCGTTGCAATCTGTCTTTTCATAGCTGGAAGAGACATATCTTTTTAAACTACTGCACACAAAACCCACTATTACAGGGTTAACTACCCATCAGTCGCTTAAGAAAACTAGCTAAAAAAATATTTTAATAACCCTAAACATGTCACTTTTATCTTCCCACGCTCTCACACGGGAAGGAGAGCGTCACTCACTGCAGCATACTGTCTTTTATCTGAGATGTTAAGAGCTCAGGGGGAGATGGGAAGGAGGGAGGGCAGGCCCTGAAATGACTGAAGAAAATGTGACCAAGATAGAAGAGGGAAGGAGAGGCACAGTGGAGAGAGAAATGGAAAGAGGAGGGATAGATCTGCTGTGAAAGGATAAGATGGTAAATGAATAGAAACATGTAGGACCGCAGGAAAGATACAGCAATGACATTATCATCTAGCTAGTAGAGACCTTGGTAGTGCTGTATCTTCCTTTCCCAATTTCTACAAGTGAATACTTCTATACTAATTTCTAATGAAAAGGATAACTAAAGGGGTTGTCTCACTACGAAGATCAGTGTTTAAAATGAGGGGACCAAAAATCTAAGCATGTACGTCCTTGGTTACTGTTAGCAAAGTGCTATGGTTTAAGAGAACAGGCTGCTTCATTTGTGCTTAGCAACGGTGTTTGAGCCCAGGACGAGTTATGTCCTGCTAAAGCATTACTGGCTGTTGGCTGAGCGTTCTGTCCCGCCCAGGTCGCGGTCAAGAACTCACAGGCAAAGGAAACGCAGTGAACAGCTCATGGGCAGGACAGAGCAGGGGCCTATGTAGAAGCAGCAGCATGAGGTGTGTGTATTGGAAGGAGCAGGGGAGAGATGTGTGTATTGGCAGCAGCACAAGAGAGATGTGTGTATTGGCAGCAGCACAAGAGAGATGTGTATATTGTCAGCAGCACAATAGATATGTGTGTATTCGCAGCAGCATGGGAGAGATGTATGTATTGGCAACAGCATGGAAGATGTGTGTGTTGGCAGGAGAGAGAGAGAAAACTCAGCAGTCCCATGTAAGATATGTAGTCTTACATCGGCGGAGCACTGGAAATGTAATGTGCAGTCCCACGTAAAACACAAAATGAAAACACAGCAGGCCCATGTAAGATGTGCAGTCTTACATCGTCAGACCTACAGAAATGTCATTTGCAGTCCCACGTAACACAGACAGAGAAAACTCAGCAGTCCCATGTAAGATGCGCAGTCCTACATCGGCGGACCCACGTAAATATCATGTGCAGTCCCATGTAAACACAAACAGATAAAGCGTGTAGTTTTGTTCTGCAGATCTGTTGAGGTCAGAGGTGTAATAATCTGCAGGATATATCACTGTATAAGAGAGACAGGGAAAAAAAACACCCATCTTTCCTAGAATCCTGAATGTCAAATGCAAATTCTAATTACAAATTATGTAGAGAGAGCAATGTATATATACACTATCAAATTACACTTAGCTTTTCACTTCCAACAACAGCTGAGAACCTCTTCCTTCCCTCAGCTCACACAGAATGAATCCTCACGTGCACACTTTGGGGGCGTGTCTGCAGAGAGTGAAGATACGCCCTGCTGGGAGGAGAAACACGCCCCTCCATTTCACAATCTCTGCTTGGCAACCAGCATAAAAGGAGACCAACTGTTGTAACAAGACAACCCCTTTAAGTCTATATTAGAGTTAAAAGGTCAAATTGTGGATAAGAAGGAAATGTTGAATGTTCACAGCTGTTGCTTGTAGGAAATGACCTTGTTTTAAAGGGAACCTGCAGTCTGATCTGCTAGTAACTTAGAGATAGAGATGCTGAGCAGATTGATATATCATTTGCATGAACAAATTCTGTATAGTTTATAACTTGTTGATTTGAAAATTTTGTTTATTCTGGTTTTAGGAGTCCAGTAGGTGATGTCACTCCATGACGGACAGCCTTCACAATACTAGTATGTATGCAGTGGTAGATGATAAAACTTCTCACTGGACTCCTAATTACAAAAGAAGCATGGATTTCAATCAATTAAAAAGTTATACTAAATCTTTTAACATAAAACTATATATCAATCTTCTCAGCTACTCATAGCAATAGTATGATACCTGTTAGACGTACCCAGGGCAGGTGAGCTCAGAAGGAGACAGCACGTGAGACCTAGGCTAGGCCCCCCAGGTCTGTACCTGACTACTTGCCCGCCCAGCCCTAGATGACTGGTGGCAACTGGGTGACAGTCCCTACCCCAGATATGTGCACACAAAAAGGCAACCGAAAACAGACAAACAGACGGGAAGTCAGATGGACCAAGTCAAAACCAGAACGGGCAAAAAGGTACAAAAAACGAGAGACAAGAGGAGAGTCAGAGCAACAGCGATAGATCAAGAAAACAGGTAAACTATAGCAACGGGCACACCAGCTCAAGAGAGGACTACCATCGGCAAGTGCCATCAGTCACAGGGAGTAATAAATAGGAATCCAGGTCCTGATTATGTAATGGGAGATCCAGAATGTGACTGAACCAGCTCCCTGGCATCCTGGATAGAGACTAGTGGTGGAGATGTTTGTCAATCATCCCTAACTGATCCAGGCCAGCAACAGCAGATGGGTGAGTCAGGAAAACAATTAAAGGGGTTTTATCGTTACAAAGATCATGTCTCAGATTATGGGGACAGTAAAAATAAGCACTTTTGTAATTGGGTTGCATTACCTCTGTCACTTGGTTTAGAAGATATCAGCATCTCTGTAAAACTGTCTTTTATTTCTGCTATTGCTGGTCAGAACGCCCCCTGGTCGATTCTCACACCTTAGACATGCCCCCTGCACTGGGATTGGGTGACTGACATTTCATTCAGCCTGTTGGGATACGCCCCTAGACAGGAAATGCCCTGGCCACGCCCCCTGTGCTGTGATTGGCTGCTTGCACACCCTATGTTTACTCCCCCTCTGAGCTGTTAAAATCGATAGTGAAACCAAAGTCTGCTGGCTCTATGTACATCTCCCAGCTTTAGGGTCAATGTTCTGGGCAATTAGTGGCTGTTTAAGGGGCTTTTGCCAAGAGGTTGATTCACCTCCTCACAGATCCAGTCCTTAAGCTGCTACTTGGAAAAGAGGGCGTTCTGTTCCTCAGATCGAATGCAAGCCCTGCCTCCTTATGACGTCATCACCAGTTGTGTATAACATAAGGATTCAACACTGTGTCTGCTTAAGCTGCTTGTATAGTACAGTGCTTAGGTGATCACCTTTGCAAGAAAGAGGTTGGGAGTTCAAGCCCCATCAGTAGTTTTTTTTTTTTTTCTTTAAAATTTGTACACATATGTAAAGATATGAAAATATGTGTGTAGACATCTATAATTTTATTCATATACACATACAAAGCTCCCCTATATAGTGTCCCATGCTCGCAGTAGTCACACCAAGCACTTCCAACATACGTGATACAATGCATATATTCTGGAGGATGAGAAATGATATAGGGGAGCCCTGTATGTGTATATATATCATTATAGAGATTAACATATATATTTTAGGTCTCTCTACATATGTGTAGAATTTAGGGGGAAAAAAATATACCCTGTGAGGGACTAGAACTCCAAACCCCTTCGTTGTAAAAACAATAAGTCTATCACTGCTCTACCGCTGCATCACCAGCCCAAGTCGGTTACAAGCTGAGCAAGGCCTTCTCTGAAAGCTGATTTGCTTCTCCCCCCATTGTTTTCACTCACATGTCACTGACAGGAAGCAGAGATCTTAACTGCTGCTGGCTTTCATTGTGTGTAAACTAAGACATATGACAGGTGCTTGCTGGAGTTTGGAGCCTCAAGGCTGCAGACATAAGCAGGCAGGAAGCTATAGAGCTGTTATATCCAGACAACCTTCTGCATCCCCTGCTTTAAACAAAATGATGATGTCACAGTTCTTCAGTGAGGGGAGACACACCTGCTGACAGGAGAGACACGCCTGCTGACAGGAGAGACACGCCCCTGTATTTCAAACTCAATCTGAGAAAATTAGCTGAACAGTACGAGCAGCTCAAACGATAACACCCCTTTAACAGAGCAGGGCGTCTAGGTGTATAGGGTTGCGTTCAGACTGGCGATGCAAATGGAACTTAACAGCTAATCCTCTGCCGCATCCAGCGGATGTTGCAGGGGCCCCAATAGGCACCGATGTGACAGTACCCACCCCCCCCTTTTATCGATAACAAATTTATAGCCTACAACATTGCCATATAGAGACCACATAGAGGTCAGATACCAGCTCAGGAATAACCTACAACACCGCCATACAGAAACCACAGAATGATCAGACACCAGCTCAGGTCACCATCACATGACAGTAATTACAGCACTGATCTAACAGAGACGCAAAATAACCCCTGACATCCAGGGACTCACTTGAGACGACCTATCTGATCAGTCGTTCTCTGAATCGTACTTTTTCCCTTTTCTTCTCCTTCAAGTCTAGACTGTCATGGCGACTTCTCCCGGCTGCAACTCACCCCTGCAGAATCTACCACACAAACATCTTAGCCTTCTCACTTTATCAGCACTTCGCTACCAATTCCTACCTCTGTTACGGGCACCCCCCATTAAGTGAGTAGGTAGTAATGTTGCCCACCATTAAGTGGGTAAGTATCTAGACCCCAGTAGGTAGGTATTCAGCTCCCTGTAGGTAGATATGCTGTCAACTGTAGGTAGATATACAGCCCCCTGTAGAAAGATATACAGCCCCCTGTAGGTTAAAGCCCCTCTTTAGGTTATAAGCCCCCTGTAGGTGATATAGGCCTCTTAGTAGGTGATATAGCCTCCCTGTAGGTGATATAGGCCCCCTAGTAGGTGATATAGCCTCCCTGTAGGTAATATAGGCCCCTTGTAGATAAAAAATAAAAATATAAAAAAACGCGGGGATGTGGGTCCTGGGATTTTCTAGACCAGAAGTCTACGGGCTGTTAGCATAGGAAATACACCACCGCAGTAGGTGATGACATTGCCTCCTGCGCCGCTTAAAGACGTAGCAGGTCCGGGCCTGTACACCAACGTGCCGCCCGGACCCGCCGTACGGGTCGAGTCACGCCATTCTAGCACGATGAGAACCGGGGGTTAAAGTCATAATTGCAGAAGACCAGCAATACTTTAGTAGAATAATTTACTCTATTATTAATAGCAAACTCTGCTAAAGGAAGAAAGTGCTTCCATTTTTCTTGAGAGTGAGACACAAAACTTCTTAGGAATTGTTTGAGTCTCTGTCTGACCACTGGTTTCCGGGTGAAATGCCGAGGAGAAAGACAGAGAGATACACAACCCTCCACAAAAATCCCTCCAGAATCTGAACATAAACTGTACCCCATGATCAGATACAATGTTTTCAGGGATGCCATACAGATGAAGTACATGAGTGATAAATAATGATGCCAATAGCCTGGTGCTGGGTAGTTTCTTAAGGGGCACCAGGTGGTACATTTTGGAAAATCTATCACAAATGACCCAGATAACAATTTATCCTTGAGAATTAAGCAGATCAGTTATACAATCCATCGAAAGATGGGTCCAGGATTTCTTAGGAAGAGGGTGAAGGAGACTCTCCGTCAACGTTCTAGGTACTTTAGTCCTAGCACATACCTCACATGCTGCCACAAACTCATGGACATCACAAGACCATGAGGGCCACCAGTAGATATTTGGTACCAGTAATACCAGGGTGTTCTGCCAATACACAGCAATGAACTTCCTCTAGCACCTCGAGGCGGAGATTGGGGGGCAAAAACAATTTATCCAGAGGGCCCGATCTTGAGAGTTAGCAATAGTGGTGGCGAGGTCATGATCCATGGTGGCTACAACTACTCTGGGGGACAGGATCTTTTCAGGAGCAGTCTCTGGGGTATTGCTGGCACAAAAACTATGAGATAGAGCATCTGCATTAGCATTCATAGTACCAGGACGGTAGGTAACCATGAAATTAAAATGAGTAAAAAGGACCCAGGAGAAAGGACCCTGAGAAAGAACCGCTCTCATCCCCACTTCAGAAGTGTCAACTTCCAAAATAAACAGGTGATTAACATTGGGTTGTAATAGCACCGGGGCGTTAATAAAAGAGTCAGGGGTGATGATGTACCCTAAAAAGGTGAACCTCTGTACCCCGAACAGGCATTTCAACAACTTAGCAAATAATCGGCTCCCCCTCTTTGATCCGGATCAGATGGTAGGCCCCGCGGAGATACTTGTTCTTTACCGTTATATTGTTAAGTGCCCAGTAGTCAATACAGGGTCTGAAACCCACTGGCCTTCTTCTATACAAAAAAAAATAATAAATACTTCTCCCATGGGAGAATTAGAAGCCGGATGTGTCCTTTAGTATGACTCTCCTATATATATTCCCTCATAGCTTTATGCTCTGGAGCCGACAGATTAAAGATCTTTCACTTAGGGGACTTAGACCCAGGAAGGAGTTCAATACTACAGTCGTAAGTTCTAGGAGGGGGGTAACACATCAGCTGACTTTTTGTCGAAGACGTCGGCAAAATCAGATATGTATTCAGGCAGGGGATCTTCATTAATTCGACCCTCAGATAATTGTACAGTGTTACAGTGGGAGGAACACAAGAGTCCCCATTTTATCAATTATCTTCTGTTCCAGTTACAAATAGGGTTATGAAGACCTAGCCAAGGGAGGCCCAATATAATATCAGAGGTACAGTTTTCCATAACAAAGAACGTAGCAGACTCAATATGAATCGACCCAACCTGTAAGAATAGGGGTTTTAAATCAGATTCTACCTCTGTCAAACAAAGGAGAATCTGCTCCAATAACAGGAAAGGAGTGGTCCAGTTCCACCAAATCCAGACCTGAAGGAAAACTTAACAAAGTTAACAGCCATCCCAATGTCAACTAGGGACTTTCCCCGATACCAATTTAGATATAAAGAACAAAGTCACAAGCAATAAAACTTTTTTTATTTTCACATCTTTTAAACTTGTCCCCATAGGGGACTTGACTTCGGCATCCTATTATGTATTGTGACTGTCACTCACCATGATGACTGTTAATTACCAGTGTTGTGATATCAGAGACAGCCCAGAAACCTTTGTGAGGCTTCCGGGGTGTCATGAAAGCCATCAACACCCTGCGATGACGCCCTCCCTCTGTCTATCCCATAGCTGTGGTGGTCGCAATTGACTGCCTCAGCTAACAGGTTTATTGGTGATGCCCAGAGAAAGCTTCAGCTGTGGCTGATAGTGCATAGAGGCAGCCGTAATGTACGGCTGACTGCATGCGCTTATCATGTGGACTCTGCTTGTGAGCCCCCACGATGTCCTGGACGTTCAGGAACGTCCAATTACACAAAGTCGATAAGAGCCATACACAATTGAAATTTAATTTCTTGGCCTTGCGCAACATAATAAACTATGTTGATGGATTTGCCAGTCGTAATAAATGTCAACCACTATAGTTTACTAAAGTAAGTTAATAAATAATGTTAATAATTATAAAGCAGCTGTGTAATTTCATCTACAGTACATGATGAAAGAAGAGGACGATGCATACTGTGATACAGGGATTCATCATGTTGTTTATGTTCTTAGGTGAGAACTTGGATTCATCAGGTTCTCTTCCTTCCCATATTTCACCATATATGATACTAGAGCCATATGTTCCTATTTAATCGGTTTGTGTTTTTAATTCTGATAATAAAAGCTATGTTTCAGTTTATTTCTGTGACAAGACGTAACCATAAGGATCCTTGTGGTATTTCCTTATGATTCTGAACTAGGGGCAACGTTTATTTATGTATCTCTGGTGTACTTTGAGCCGAAAAACTGTTTTAAAAAAAAAACATTATAGTGGTTGCTGCTGCTCTTTGAATAAGACTGATCCAGTTTCCCATACTGTCCAGTTAGTCATATGCACTAGTTCCTTGGCTATTTCCTCTTGCATCTATGCTTGTGGTTTCGGCTTTATTTAAATAGATCTTTTTTGTCTGCTTCCTTGCCTGAGAAATAGGTTTTATTTATTTGGTGTACCTCAACTGCGTATGTTCTTGGTGACTGGTTCTGACTCAGCTTGTCTGTGACTGTCTTTCTGTGGCTAGTATTGCCCTGACTTCTGGCTAGTTCATCATGATGACAAAACCCTGCCTGCCCTATTCTACTGCCTAACCAACCACAAGGATTTCCTGATCCATCTATACTGAATGCTGGAACATCAGCTTTTGTCATTGAAGACTGTGCGGAGCACAACAATCTGGGAGTATCCTGCAACACTGTCTAAACCTCCTTCAAAGACTTGAGAGTAAAGAACACTTGCTTAATAGACTCTTCTCCTCAACATAGCCATGTGCCAAATCCACAAATCCATGCACAACTAGGTGATTCCCCATCATCAACAGGTTGGTCTCGTGATACAGATGACTGTAAGGCAATGTTCACACGGCTTATTGCCGACGTAATTACGGGGACGGATTTCGCCCCGCAATTACGCCGGCTGCTGTGCAGCAGGGGCGGGGGGCCGGCCCCATAGACACTCATTATTCACGGCGCGTACACGCCGTAAATAATGTGCATGTCACTTTCTCCCCGCTTGGCGTATTCGCCGAGCGGGGAGAAGAGATGGAATCCATAGTTCTCTTGGAGAATTGTGGATTACCGTAGTTACTGGGACGGATTCCAGCCGTACTGCAGCGCAAATACAGCACGCAGTACGGCTGGAATCCATCCCAGAATAAGCCGTGTGAATGATGCCTAAGCTAACCACACAGTTTTCCTATTCATAAAAAAGGGTTTAGAGCTTGAGCAGAGGAATAGTATGGTGGTGTTCGTAACCACAGAACTGGGTCCACAGTGGCGTAGCAAGAGGCGTGGAGTGGGGAAGACAGTTCGCTGTGGGCGGAACACTTGTTCTGCGTAGGTCCAGGTGCCTCTTTTCAACTGTATGTGCGTCCTAAGGATTCGCATACAGTTAAAAACTCTGGTGAAACAGTGGCTCCCTGCCCTACCGACTAAATACTCCTGTGAGTCAGAGGCGAAGCCTAATTTTCTATCTCTCTGTTAACTCTCTTCTCGATCCTTTACAAACAGGTTTACTCCACAGAAACTGTTCCAACCAAAGTTTCAAATAATCTCCTAACAACTAAATCTCAAGGCAACTATTCGTTGTTGCTTCTTCGGGGTCTCTCTGCAGCATTTGACATTGTAGATCGCCAACTTTCCCTCAGCTTTCTCAGCGCCATTGACCTCAAGGACACTGCTCTCTCTTGTTTTTCAGCCTACCTCCCTGACTGCTACTTTTCCTTCTCTTCCTCTTGCTGTTGAGGTTCCTCAGGGACCAGTTCTAGGTCCTCTCCTCTTTACACTCTACACAGCCCCTATTAGACATACCATCAGCAGATTTGGCTTTCAGTACCATCTCTATGCTGATGACAATAAGTTATTCACCTCTTCCTTCCAGCCATCCTACAAAACACCAGTGACTATCTGTCCGCTGTCATCAAGTCCTCTCTCTATTTCAAACTAAACCTTACTAAAACTGAACTTCTTGTCATTCCGCCATCTACTAACCAACCCCACCCTGCTATTTTTGTCTCAGTGAGTGATACTGCAATAACTTCAATGACAAAGCTTCAGTAGCTTACATATTCAATTAGCTTGTACCACACACCTGCGGTAGGAGTTCCTCAAACTCCTTGTATATCAAACCTTATATCAATCAGCGCAGGATATAAATTTACTTTCATTTATTGACTCGTTTCATCATACATTATGAATGAACAACGTGCATACTAAAATGCTACTTGCGTTTACATGCAACTGATAGTCCGTGGTATCCAAGCATTCGTCTCTGACAATATGAACTCTCCCATGGTCTCCACCTTCCCGGATCCACCATAGAGGAGAAACATGGACAGATGGGCGGCAGCACCGAACGTGCAATATTGCAATGTCCATGTTGCAATATTACTAGCTACCTACTTAATGGGGACCTAAGTACCTACGTACCTTCTAGAAGACCTGTATACCTTCCTAACTAATGGTGGGGTCTATATATATACCCACCTACTTAATAGGGGATCTATAGACCTACTGTACCTGCCTAATTGGGGTATGCCTACATAAAAGTGGCTTAACTTTTAGTATCTACCTACCTATTTTGGGGGTTGCGTACCTACTATTTATGTCAAGACTAAAGCTAGGTGCACAAATCCATTCTGGGATACACTTAATGTTAGAGGCGCAAAGGGGGTATTATTACCATATGTGGCACTCTGGATGGGGAGTTTGTACAGAGGTAGGAATTGGTAGGGAAGTGTTGGAAAAGTGAGATGTTTGTGTTCTGCAGGGATAAGTCGTGGCCGGGAGAAGTCATTGTGGCATTCTGGGCTATCCGAGAAGACATGTCCTGTGAGTTCCTAGATATCAGGGGTTATTTTGTTTCTGTGTTGGATCAGTGCTGTATTCACTGTCATGTGGTGGCGACCTGAGCTGCTGTCTGACCACTCTGTGGCCTCTGTGTGGTGTTATTGTAGGCTAGATCGGCACTATTATAGTGGCAACGTACACTTGTCACTGGTTGTAATATCAAATGCACACCTGTCCTTGACCCTATGATTAGGGGTTTTGTTACGCCATTTTTACTTTCTTGTGTCATGATCATGCCAGAAAGAACCCCAGCTTTGAGTTCTGGTCGCCGGCCACGGCCGTTGCGACGTAAGCCGTGGTTTCTGACATAGTGTCTACATTTGTGTTTACTAGTGTGAACTGGGTTTTCTTCCCTGCTATCTTGATTGATTCCTGGCTGACGCCCTCTTCCAGCACTCCACGGGTTAACCTGGCTCCTTGCTCCTGGGTGATTGACAGCTCTACCTTCCTATCTGGTCTTCCGTTTCTTCATCCTATTGCCTTTGTCCTTAGTTCTCTTGGAAGGTATTTAAGGGCTCTTCTGTCTCCTGTCCTTGCCTGTTATACTGGTCTGTTTATGCCTATATCTCGCCCTCTCTATTCTGTGCCTCCTTGGTTACCTTACTCTGCTTGTTTCACGTTTATTCTTCTGACTTTGTGCCACATTCCCGATAGTTACCGACTTGGCTTGCTTGACATTCCCTTATTGTGTTTGTATTGTTTGTCTGCGTCTTGTGTTTTCACGCTATTCAGTATAGTGCTCAGTCTTCTCGTTGAGGCCGACCTATAAAGGAGTCGGGCACCCCAAAAGGCAGGGACAGGGGTTGGGACCAGTTTCAGGGCCTCACACTGTCTGTGTCTGTTTGTGCACCCCTGATGGGTCCCTTACATCTTGCTTGTGTTTATAGTGGTGTTTATTTTAGAAAGTGGTGAGGTGAGTGATCAAAGGAAAACTTGGAGGTGGATATTGTATGTGGGATGGTGGGAATTTGTGTCAAGGCTATTTTTTAATCATTAACTTATCCTGCAAATATAGAAGCCTTACACAGCTCCATAAACAGAAAAGTAAAAAAAAATTGACTCCTATAATACAGTAACATAAATGGGCCTGTAACAAGATGTGTGGTGTGAAAAATGGGAGTGTGTTCTGTAAAATGGGTATGCAAACTGAGCAACAGCACCAGGCGGCAACAGTTTTAGCTAGGCCACTGGGTGTTTGAACTAACATTTTGAGCAGACACATTAATAATATCTTGATAATATCTTTTTACAAAAAATCTCTTCCTGAAGGGAATTAATGATTGATATATATGTGATGAATGCAAATAGTTACAATGAGAGTCAGACAAAGGCATGTTAAGCATGAAAAAAATGACTATACACTTCAACAGGAAAGGGATGTTTAGGAAGAGCAGTATATGTTTGGCCTCAGTATAATATCCTATTTTTATACTGTTAGAGGTTGGCATCATAGGGCAACATTTTGTCGTTCAATGTTCTGTAAATGGTTCTCAGAAACTATTGTACAACTTAGAGATGGAATTGAAAGAACCAGTTCTTAGATACTTTGCTGCATTTTTTCAGTTTTGAACTGATATTCTTCACTAAAACATAAGCTTGGCACAAAAAATGCTCATGATGTGCTGGATCGCTGGGGCTTGTCTTTTGTTATTATTACCATTCAAATCATATTTTCTGAGATAAAGTAGCTTTGGATATTTTTCAAATTAACTTTTTGTTTTTCTTCCAGTGAAAAAAAAATATTATAATACATTAAGCATTTTATCTCAAATCTTTGCAGCTTCATCTACTAATATAATCATTTTATGTGTTTATAGCCTGCCTGTATTAAACACACACATTTTCTACTAGGGAACATTCGTTAGACAGGGTGCCATGTATAACTTTTAGGGCGCATCCCCACGGCAGTGGACAAATACCGGCTGGTTTTGCGGCCGTCCCTACGGCCACGGAGGGGACGGCTTTTCTCCGCGGTGAGCGGAGAACAGCCCTCCCCCTCCCATTGAATTGTTCATATTCCGTCCGGTAACCGGACGGAAGAATGAACATGTTCAATGTTTTGCCGCCGGACCGCTGGCGGCAAAACCATTGGGCAGAAAACCCTGCAGTGGGGACTGCTGCACGGGTTTTCCATAGAGCACAATTGTGCTCATTCTCAGCCGGTTTTTCAGGCGGTATGAAAAACCGCAAACCGGCTGAAAAACCGGCCGAAAACCTGTGCCGTGGGGACATGCCCTTACATTCAACATTTCGACCGGTGCTTTGAACTGGGTTTTACTTGATCACCTTTCAGTAGCTTATTAACAGCTAAAACATTGCATATCATAAAATAAATGTATTAAACTAGGCTTTGCACACTTCTGTTTCACTTATCGTTAACATTACCATAAACAGATGAGGAAGCCGCAAGAACCGGAGCAGGAGGTCTGATACAACACAAAGTAATTGCCATCAATGTGCATCACTACTTCTCATAGGATTTGCTTGAGATGTGCTGATACTCAGTTTCCAAAGGTAAAGTAACATATAATAGTATGTTATGAAAGGAAAGAAAAAAACACACAGATGATAGTCTTGTCATTTTTCAAAAAATGTTAACCTTTTTCATAACTGCTGTGCACATGACTTCCATTACTAAAATGTGCTTGACAATGTCAGTTACAATTGTAAATCCCACTTAGAGCACAGGCTAACGTAAAGGAAATGGGTATGTAGAAGAATGTTTCATCCTTATGGTGAAAGGTAGTGTCAACCAAGGATCCAGGGCTTTTTTTTTATTGGCATATTTGTAGTTGGGAAGGAACTGTTCCTCCTGATAGGAGGCAGCCTTATAATGTTTTGCCTTTCTCTGGATTGACACTATAAGATTATGGGTTGAATTTGATGGGCATGGTGTCATTTTTCTAGTTTCTCTTTTATACAAATACTGTATGTAACCAGGAGAGAATGGTCTTGTGCTTGTTTGACCTAGTCATCACTGTTTTTTATGATTCTTGTACTAAATGTCCTCTCCATTGTTTGCCAGCAGTGTAATGCCTGTGGAAAAGTTTTTTTTTTCAGTTTCTCAACAACCAATAACAGAGGATGTGATCAATATTGCGTGGACCATCTATCTCCAGGGGCAGCCCATCGAGCCGCCTTGATGGTACATATGTCCTTGTATTATAAAGAATGAAAACCATTTCATAGTAAGCTAGCTGTCATTTAGCCCTGCAGAAGGTCTTAACAGCAGCCTCAGTTGTCTTGGGACTTTTACCAACATAGATATCTACTGACTCGCCTATTGATTGGAGTAGAATAAAAGACAGAGGGAACATTTGGTCTGTTATCCTAGAGATGACTCTTAATGTGGACATAAAGGTAACAATTTTATCTAAATGTAAATGCAGATCAATACAAATAATCATTATATTGATGGTACTAACCTGCTTTAAACAGTAAAGGTTTGTATTGAACATGGTTTAAAATTATGATTGATTCTTGACCATTTCTGCGTAGTCATTGTGGACCTTATGTATGAAAACTGTCTAACAGTAAGACTGTCTTTGTTGCCCAGAGCAACCAATAAGAGCTCAGATTTTATTTTTGCACAGAACTATATGAAAGGGCGCCACACTCTCCCCAGTCCCACAAATCTGCTGCCTAGGGATAACTCTTGTCTTTCAAACCACACATTCAAGCCCTGACCACCTCCTGCTACCACCACCTGAAAAATATTTCCTGAATCCATTCCTTCCTTTACTTTGACTTCACAAAATTGCTTGTTCAGGTTCTCATCATCTCACGCCTGGATTACTGCAACATCTTTCTCTGCAGCCTTCTATCTAGCAATCCTCTTCATCCTCAACTCTGCTGCCCGTCTTATCCACCTCTCTTCTCACTACTCTTCAGCCTCTGCTAAACCTTTCACTGGCTACCCATTGCCCAGCTCAGTTCAAGTTACTAACCCTGACCTACAAGGCTCTCCATAACCTCTCCCCTCCATAACTCTATGCCTTTATCTACAGAGACCTTCTCTCAGGCAATCTCTGTTCCTCACCTTCTTCGCTATTCTCCTCTTGTCAGCTCCTCATACAATAGTCTACAAGATTTCCCCTGTGCATCCCCCCATACTCACTACTCCAACTCACTAACCCAACACATTAGCCTCTCCTCCACCTTTACTAGTTTCAAAAGTAACCTGAAAACCCATCACTTCAGTGTATGCTACAATTTACAATAACCCTTCTGCCTTTACACCATAATATGCAACTCTCCATCCCTCACCTTCTCTCTCCTCCTTCTCCATTGTAGATTGTAAGCTCTTGTGGGCAGGGTCCTCTCTCTTTCTGTATCAGTGTGTTGCTTAATGTTCTTGTATTTGTCTTCTATATAATTTGTTTTATATTATATACTTAAACCCCTTGGCTTGTATGTCACCCTGGAATTAATAGCACTCTAAAATTATTAATAATAATAATAATGATGAAAGCTGAAGTCTGATTGGTTGCTAAAGTCAATAAATTCAGTCTTACTGCTAGACAGTTTTCACGCATAAGACCATATGTGTTTTGGTTGTTATCCATATTTTACAGTGTAACACACTAAACATCCTAGTTGCTGTTTTCTAAATACTTTGCTAATGGGCTGGACTGTCATCCGTAGTTTCAAGACCCCTTACAGCTGAAGCATCTGAACCCCCTGCTCATTACCAATCCCTTATTTTCACCATGTCAGTAGGTCCCTTTTTACTTTAAATTTTAATCAGGGCACCAGCAAGACTGGCAATATTGCCCTTATGGCAACTCTGCTTGTATTATTGTCAATTATTGTTCAACTATATAAATTTTAGAGGCCAGCACACATACATACAAACACAATCCAATATCAGTAGCACACTACTAAAACTTAAAAACTATCAAAAGGCACATAGGAATTTTTGGAAAAGCATTTCTGCTACTTAGAATACATCAAAACATTTTTGAGGTTCTTAGTTCACATTTTTGATCAAAACTACTTAAGCCCACCTCCCATTCAGCAAGGGGACCGCAAATGCAGGTGGGAACCTACACTAACATTACCTCTCTTAGGGCCTGTTCAGACCTCCACACTTCAGGTAGAGAAGGATCCAGCTACAAGGTACTTGTCACGGATGCCCCTGCGACCCTCGTCCCGGGTCGCAGGCGCATCCGTGCCCCGACTCCGAGCGGCGCCCCGTCCCGCACTTCGGGTCCGGCGTCCGCTCATCCCGCTGCCCGGGTCCCCAGTAACTTACCCGGCCTCGCTCCTGCCCCGTCCGTCTCGGTCTCTCGGCGTGCGCGGCGCCGCCCCTTAGGGAGCGCGCGCGCCGGCAGTCTGAGATTTAAAGGGACAGTGCGCCGGTAATTGGCCATGTGCCGGGCACTGCTCCTATTTTAGCCCAGCCTCTTCCCAGTGGCCTTTGCCGGATCTTTAGTGCACATGCCTATTGGGAAAGCGTTCCAGAAAGCCTTGTCTTGCCTACCGTGTACCAGACCCGTTTGCTTACGTTTACCGACCACGATCCTTGCCGCCTGCCCTGACCTTCTGCCTGTTCACGAATCACAGCCGCCTGCCCTGACCTTCTTGCCTGTCCCCGACTACGAGCCTGCCTGCCGTTCCTGTACCTCGTACCCTTGGACCACCGCAGGCAAGCCCGCCCGTGGTTTGTGACCTGGTGGACTCCCGCCGCAGCAAGTCCATCCCGCTTTTTCGGCGGGCTTGGTGATCCGGGACCCACTTAGATCCATCCCTGGTGTGGGTTTCGCCA